>JAWLRI010000217.1:4268464-4305341 GCA_034781795.1 Crypturellus tataupa | reverse complement strand
ACACTTGTACAACAGCCGTGATTCACCTGTCAGCCAAAGGAAGAGTAGAGCCAACTGGATATGGCTCTACTTTTGTAGCTATTCTTAATCTTCTTCAGGATTATGCTTTGTATTCCATGCTTGTTACAGTTAATGCAATTTGTTGCTAAACACGCTCTGAACCAACTATTGCTAGTGAAAATGCAAATGCCAAAAAAAAAAAAAGGTGGGCAGGAGGATATGGGAGAAGATCACTGCACAGAACACTGCATAGGCCTTGATCCAGTGAGCAAGGCGTGATAACCAAGAGGTCAAGGCTGTGTAAGGTGATGCTGAAACACTGGAAAATAGGAGAATGGATGTGGCCTTTGGACTTGATAACCTGGGGAAGAGGGTATGCTTGTGTTGTTACAGATACAGGAACCAGGTGGGTGGCAGTGAAAGTGGGTGAATCTGTTGCTGAAAGAGGCACTGCAATTGACTCCTCCACAAACTGACCGAGATACAGATAAGTGGATTGTCTCTGAGGATCCTGGCAATCCCTTAAGGATTACTTTACAAAGAGAGAGTTTCTGCTGCCGCTGCTCATGCAAAACTCGCAAGGCTTGGATGCTGGCTGGCAAAACAAACTAATGCAACAACGCTTGCTTTAGCAGTGCTTTTAGCTACTTCAATTCGCAAAGCTACTTTACAGAATTTTTTTTTTTTTTTTTTTTTTTTTTTTTTTTTTTTTTTTTTTTTTTTATTTAAGTTTTACAGGCTAAGAGTGAAATAAGTTTCAGATAAGAATAATTTGGAGCTAAAAATAAAGTAGTCTAGGCACTTGGGTGGCCAGGACACACTGGATGTTTTGGTGAGTGGCAGGTTTGCTGGCAGTTTGGGAAAAGGACTATTCAAGCTGTTTGGAAACATGAATATGTGTTAATGAAACGTGGTTGACAGTGATTCTGCCTTTTTTTGTCATAAAAAGATGTGGCTAACTAATCAATCCCTGGTTACTTTAAGAGTGCAATATGTGGTAGGCAATATGCAAGCCAGTTATTGTCTGTGATTCGTTTTTACACAATTCTGAATTATTAAAGCAATTATAATTCACCATTCAAAGGCCTGAAAGAAGTAATAAATATTTTAAATTGCGGGAAACACTTATAGCGATCCCCAGTGATTTTAAGAGTGGGATTAATGTGAACAGGAGGAACTCGGTTTGCTCCAGGCTGATGAAACTCTCCTCTGCCTCTTCACGCTATCGCAAGTCTCTCAGGTACCAAGGCCACTCTCAGCGGCTGCCTGTTAGGGGCCTTGTGCGGTGCCCATCGTAACGTGCCCAGGCCCTTCCTTCTGCAGCTCATCCGCACGGGTAAAATGCACCCATCTGCTGCAAAATCCCCGTGTGTGCAGGCAAGGAGGCTCCTGCGACGTGTTTGTGGTGGGGACGAAGCTCTGCGCTGCACGGGCTGGCCTGGGAGGTGCGCGCGGGGGCACCGGCCCTTCCCGGGGATGCACCGGGGCTCCCTAGGGATGCACCGACCCTTCCCGGAGGCTCCTGGAGGGCCCTTCATGGCCCCCGGTGCCCGGGCCCAGCCAAGGGGCCCGGTGCCCCTCGCGGTGCCGTTGCGCTCGCCGCCGCCGCGCTCGCTGCGTCCTCCACCTAACCCGCACGAGGCTAATAGCCCTTCCCGAGGCCGATGGATCTCCATAAAACATGGAAATGGTTTTGCCCCTTCATTTTAATTAACATTACGTCCACATTTCTATGATAATGGATAATTAAGTGAGTTACCTTGACATTGGAGTGTTCTTGGAAGTAATTTACGGTGCAATTTCATTTCGTTAAAGACATTTGTCTGTTTTATTTTGAAAGGGAGTTTTCTCATAAATATTTCTGGATATGATTTATGCATAAACTAATTATTATTCACAGAGTCGGGATTTTACAAATCACAAAATTCATTATGTGCATTTTTTAAATCTTTTTGTGATCATCCATATAACCATCTCATCTGTTTCTTCAAAGAAGCATTCCCTTTCTTTCTGGAGCATCAGCTAATCTGTTATTCTATAAGCACATCAGATGCAGACAGACGTTCTCGTGGAATGCTATTTTTGCGATAGCACAGCAAAAAGTTTTGCTCCAGCAGAGTTTTGTTTATTACACTTCAGAGAAAAATGTGAATCAAAAGTATACTCCAATAAAATCTCAAAGAAGGATAAAAAGGCAATTTCTGCATGTATTTATTCACAGAAACAGCACAGCATATGCTTTTCAAGCGAAGTAAACTGTTCCCTAATAGTATCCTTGGTCGAGCACAACTAAGCTGTAGGATATATTCCCTTTACAAGAATAATGAGTTTTTATGTAATGAACTTTCTAGCTCTACTAAGGGGCTATCTTGCTCTTAAATCTTGTTGCGTGTCTGTGTATAAGGCAATGGAGGGTTCGTGCAGGCACATTCTGTCCTTTTAGCTGCGATGTTCCATTTCAGGAGCTCAGTCCCCCAGCGCAGAGGAGCATGACCCCGATTCAGGAAAACGCTGACGTGTGTTTAATGTTTGGTTCAGTGTGTTCTAAGGAAACACTGCAAACTACTGCAGAACTTTTATATTTTGATGAGTGCCTCTAGCTCAAATAAGTAATAATTGCATAATGCTGTCTTGTTTCTGATATAATAAATATGGTTCTGTCAAAAATGTGCATTTCAAATATGTCACGGAGAGAGTGGTTTAAACTGCAGACAGTTGTTTCTGGCTGGTTTCCGGTGGCACTGTCTACTGTGCCCGAGCTGACAGAGGGCCACAATTTCCTTGGAAGTTGTTGTCAGTGAGATGAGTTTTCAAACATACTAACAAAGAGAATTTTTAATATCACATTTGTCAAAAAAAAAAAAAGTCATCTAAAACTTTTGTGATGCAGATTACCAACTGCGTCATGCAAACAAATTGCACATTTGTTCATTTTAAAGTATAATAATCTGGCTTGTTCTAACACTGCTGATTTGCATGTATGGACAAGGGGGAGGAGCAGGTGAGAAAGAGAAAGGGAGTGATGATATTTTAGGACAAGATTAAAATATATGGTGATAGGGGAGACTGATCTATGAAGAACATGGCGTGTGGAGGACAAGGAGTAGCAATGACATCCAATTCCCTTGGATGGTCTAAGAATATCAGGTGTTTATTGGAAATTCTGCAGTGTTCAGTTCAGTGATGCGGTTCTCTCTGCAGTAGAGTTTTTCTCTTTGAAATTCAGAGCTGGGGACATTGGGCAATGCTCTGCCAATGAGCGAGTCCTCTGCTAGATCCACGGGAGCAAAAGGATAATTTAAATTTTTATAACTCAATTGGATTTGTGCGTTAATATCTGAGATGGACCAATCGTTTAGTGTGATAGCTGCATTTTTGTGTGTCTCTGTGATCAAATCTTGATGTCTCCTTCTATATATGCGTAGCTTATTTTTTGAATGGCAAGTGGAAATGTTTTACAAGTGAAGTCAGTGTCCCTTTGTGAAAGGGTGTTGTAGCTCCAAGAACCATTTTTAGTTTCTGGCTGTTTCGTTGTTTTGATCATGATGTAGAGTCCCAGGCTGATTTAATAGAGCAAGTCTGTGTTTTTAATAAGATTTTCAGATGAAGTAACAAGAGCAGACTAAGAAACAGGAAGTGTTTGTGAAATGGGAGGATTTAGCTTTCTCAGGAGGTCCGAAACCAGCTGATATTCCTATTTTATAACTTTTAGATTCCTATATTCATTCTAGAGCATCACCAACATTAAGGAAACATAAATCAAATAGCGTTTGTCTCAGACGTGGCTGTAAAAGGCCAGAGAGGCCACGTTTCTGTAGGGTACCCTGCTGCGAAGCACCCAGTGAAGTGGGTCCTGGGCCTGGCCTGGAGGGTCTCTGTAGAGCTCATGTTGTCTTGGGTTTAGAAAGACTCTTCTTCCTACATTGGGAACACACTAAGATGTGCTGGAAGTCACAAAAGAGCCCACAAACTAACGTAAAAGATGGAGTCCTGTCTTTGGTTAAAGCCTTGTAGCTGCATCCGTGCCAGTGACTATTTGTGGCACGAGCCGGGCATGGAGCTGTCTGTCTGCTCGGTCTGTGGCAGAAGGAGAAGAATCGTCTTGATGAATTAGCAGACTTGTTGCATTATTTAGGATATAGTAATTGCATCATTCTCTCAGGGATCTGAAGCAGAAAGCTCTTTCATTTGCACAACAAGAGCAGGATTTATGAAAATCTTCCCATTATTTTCTTAAATCCAGTAAATGCATTATTCCACAGCAGTGCATACAGCTAGTTTCTGTCCTCAGGAAAGTTGTTCTCTGGTAGTGAAGCCCAATACAGAAATTATTGACCAACAGTGTGCCTCTTTCACATTTTTTTTGCTCTTTCCAATTCCACCCCTTCCTGTAGTAGCCGGCTGAAATAAACGTGATTTTAGGATCTTGGAGTTCTTGCAAGCCACGTGCCACAGGACAGGTCACCCCGGTGCGCTCTGGCCGAGGGCACCACCGAGTGTGCCAAATGCCTGCGATTTCAGCTCTCCAAAATCAGTATTCAGGCCTCTCCATGCCACTGGGCCCTGCGAGGAAGGCAGAGGCAGGAGGAGGAGGAGAAACTGTATTGCTGTTTGCACCGATTGGATTCCCCAAACGAAGCCCTCAAGTTATTCCCAAAACTGCAAATCCAATTTCTGCACAGCCTGTACTATGCTGCCAGTCTAATTTACAAAGCCTTGGTAATTGGATGAGTAATTTTTGCAGGGACTTTCTCTTGAAAGGATCATAAACCTTAAAGAACTCCTTTTAGCTCCTTCTATCCACCCCTACCAGACATCTTATTTTAGGCATCAACCAGAAAAATAGCACCTATTTGCACTCATTCCACAACCGTTACACTTGGACTGCAGGGAGAAATAGTAAAGGACGATTCTTACAACCTTTTTTGTGTGATTTTCTTCCTCGCTGTCCCTTAACAAGGAGATAACTCATTTTTGAATGTTTGCCAACATTAATTTTGCTTGAAAATAATGAATCATACATGGACTCCAGTGGGAGCAGAGATAGCCGGTACTAATCCACAGCCCATAAGAACATCCAGCCCATTGAGAAACATCTTGCATTACGTTGCTAGAGCTGTTTGGTAAAGGAAAAATAAATGGGCACAAAAATTAAATTTCTAAAAAGTCTTCTTATTTGCTTTTCTCTCTCTGAAGTTTTTCCTTCTGGCAATGTCTCTCGTTTGTGATCAGGCCTCGTATCGATGTGGATCCAGATCTTCGCTTATATTTTCATGGGGCCGTCCAGCCTGCCAAACCAAAGAAAAATGAAAGACTTTTGGGAAAGGACAATCATCAAACTACTTAATAAGCATGCTAGGAAAAAGAAACAAGATTCAGGAAAAAAATGTAGTCAGGATGTTTTCTCTGCTGCAAAAATTTATTTTATATTTTAGATGCAATATCCCCTGTTAAATGTGAAAGTTAAAATATTTATACAATGTTAGCCATGTTACAATGTCGCAGAAATATTTTCCGTTTGCTCCTAGTCCTACTGAAAATATCCCCGTGTTGCCTATTCGGTTTATATTATCGTTAGGGCAAGAGAAATTTAGATGCCAAAATAATGTTTAAAGCGTAGCTTACCATAGCATAAATAATAAGGATCGGTTTTATTGCCTCTCATCTTTCATGCTTGGTGTTTTGTGCACTAAAGATACTGGGATGTGCAGCCAGGCTTCCTGCAGCTCCTGCTTCCGAGGGGCAGCACCGGCACTCGCGGTCGTGCAGCTCCCCCAGCAACAGGAACGAGAAGGGCCAACGTGTCGCGCTAGCAAAAAGTTTATCGAGTCCTGGAGTCTTTGGGTAGACTCTTTCCTCTCTCTCTTTCTTTGTTTCCTCCCCTCCCTATTTTTTTTTTATAATAGAGCACGAAGTATGAAGGCTCCTAAGTAGGAAGGATTCATCAAAATCTCTAATTAAATACATGACAGCTGGTGAATTAGAGCGTTTTGTCTTAGCGCTGCCATGGTATAATACTTCATAATCCTGAGAGTCCGAAGTATGAATTAATTATGCTTGTAAGTAGTCTGATACCCAACTAAAGGGGGAAAAATAATCAAAAGCATCCCTAAAATGCCTCTGAGAGAGGAGGCCGTCCTACTAATAAGGAAAATAGGGCCAAATTAGTTCCAGATTACCAGACTTGACTTTGGAGAAGCTTTGATTTAGAAAATGCTGGTATTATAAGACGATTTGGTTGAAGAAACTGCTTGTTTTTGAAATTATTTTTAAAAAGTTTTACTGGAAGTGTGCGTTAAATCCTAATTGCAACTGCTAGCTGTAATCCTCAGTCTTGCAAAGACAAATAGGATCAAAATTCTGACTTGTAATCCTGTTGTCTTCAAGAAATGGAAGTTTAGACAAAAGTTAGTGCAGATTCGCCCGTGGCATAAGCTTGTTTTAGCTTTGCTGTTGAATAGGCTTTAGCTTTTTGTGTTATCGAAGAGGAATATAACCAGAGGAGTTTTCATGCCACAGTGCTCAGGGAATTCAGGATATTGTCAAATAGTAATAATATTCCACAGTTGGGTCGTTTGAGTTGGAGTCAGTAACCCAAGAGCACATGTTCTTGTGGAAGTCTTGGTTGCTCCATCAGTATCCAGATCTCGGGAAAACATTTCTAAGGGAAAGTTTAAAAGTTTTCATGGTTAATATTAGTCTTGTTCTTTATTCAATTGCATATTTAGTATTTGTGTATATATACATGTCTGTATATATATATACATAAGGGGTTGTGGTTTGTATTGTCTGACGCACAGGTTCCACTGGTGTTATGGCAAATCAAGTATGTTGAAAGAGGAGGAAAGTAAGAATAAATTACTGTGGTGGATATTATCAACCCTTTCCTATTGTTCACATATAATAAGCAGCAAATGGTTGGGAGGTTTTTTGACTTGCCTTTCATTTTTTTAAGATTCATTCACTTTGACAGATGTGTTGAAATCCATAAAGTTATTATCCACACCTCCTGAAATCGAGTTGCCTTAAGCAAATGGAAATATCCCTTTATATGTGATGCAATCTTGGTTGAAGTTTTAGTCCATTTATTTAATTGGTGTTGCATCTTTCCAAAGATAATTATTTTTTCCTTATGAGACCTTATTCTTTTCTTTAGATTTTCTAACTTACATTTTTCTGGATAAAATATACTTTGCAAGCTATGAAGACAGGATCATTGCATTTTCATTCCCATACACTTTCAACAAAATCAGATTTTTAAGTGACAAACAAATATGGCTTGCAAGCATTTCAGCATTTGCTTGCTGTAGTTTTTCCAACATGCTCTACAGAAAATATTATTTTCTTTAGAATTTTCCATTGTCTTTGGCATTAATTTCACTGATTATTTTTTGAGTAAGAAGCAATTGAATCATATTTTAAGCTTGTATATTTTTGGTGCGTGGGATGTGCCCAAAATCAGAATGAATTCTTTATAGGTGACTGGTTTCCCTTGTCCTGGTCTATAGATTTGGAGATATTAGTATCAGCACTGCAACCGGATGAGATGATTAATGTAACACAAATGTGACATTAAATCCTTGGGAGCTTCTGTACCCCTGAGTCAGGAACATTTCTTTGTATGAGAGGTTATAGCCACCTTTTGACTCACTTTATGTAAAGCCAAGAAAATTACCATTTATTTACTGCAGTTTGTTTATCTGTTACATCAGTCATGAACTAGCAATTGATTGCTGTTGGCATTGAAGGAGCTAGAGTAAAAAGTAAAAAGTACAGCTGCAGAAATTCAAGTATTCAGACCTCTACCTAGTGCTGATTAACACATGGAGTCTGTAGTGAGCAAGATAGGTAGAAGTCAAGGAAACAAAGACACTTTTAATTTTCCTGTTTAAGAAGATATGAAGAAATTGCCACATCTGAGACACCCTGTTTGTAAGAGATAGGTGCCAGTGACAAAGGCACTCACCTCATGGTGTGCTTGAGTAACGACCACTGAATATCTTTTAAACACCTTGTGCTTTTGCTTTCTTTTCCCTTATCCATCTATTTGTCTGCTATTTTGATATAAGAAACTCTGGAAAAGACCACAGGTCTTGGATCAGCTTACACAAATAAGAATACTTTCATCTAATGAGACATTGTCAAGCTTTTGATAGAAGAAATGTTGATTCTCCATTGCAATCTCCATCTATCACCAGGCAGAAAATCATTAAATTTGTCTTTTTTTTTTTTTTTCCCTGGCCCATGAAAAATCTATTTTTCTATATGGAAACAGTAGGGTTTTCTCTCTGTTATATTTTTACCTGTAGTGTGCTTTCTGCAAAAAGTCATTGAAGTGCCGACTCACTCAGACTGGAAGGAGCCTCTGGAGGTCCCCAGTGCAACCTCCTGCTCCAAGTAGTGTCAACCCTGAATTCAGAGCTGGTTGCTGCCGGGCTTTGTACAGTTGGGTCTTGAAAGCCTCCCAGCACAGAGGTTCTGCAGCCACCCTGCACACCCTGCTCCAGTGCTTAATCATCCTCCAAGTGGTTTCTTTTTCCTTAGACTCAGCCAGACCTATTGGAATTTATATCCGCTGCTATTTACCTTAATATTTTTCCACGTGGAACGTACTGATATAGTTCCTTCCGCAAGTCTTTGCTGCTTACCTGGGCTATACTTGAAACACCTGAACATATACATGAACCAACACACTGTGCAGGAAAATGCGGTCATTAAGAATTATGGAACCCATAGCTAATCCATGGCGAGCCACTGTTTATAGAAGAGAATTGTCCTATGGTTCACTTCCATAAGCCACCAAGTCAGATCAGGAAGACACATTTCAGCCTTTAACCACCACCGGGTGAAACCTTTCAGTTCATTTTGACAATGAAAAGTGATTCTGAGTAGATAGTGTCACAACATTTCATTTCAAGCAAATACGCCAAAATGGAAAATACATAGATTAAAATTCCTCAAGACTGTTATGAAAAAAAAGTATCAATACTGCGAAGCTCGGCCCATCTTCATTTATGAGAAATCTTGATCTGATGGAACTTTTGCTGGAAGATTCAGTTAACAGATAAAGTACCAGTAGATGGCACTCAGGAATCTATAATGTCATTCTATATGGGGCTTTCTATGACCAGTACAACTTGATGTTAGGCAGTGCCACATGCAGTTCTCAACACACAAGAGGGCCAATGTGATTTCACGTGTTCAGAAATACTCATGTATTGTGACAACAACTCATTGAAGCTAGAGACCTGGCACGATCACCTGGTGTGATTTTTATATTCAAAAACACTTGGGAGGGTAGCAAGAGCTGGTTCAAAAGCTCTGACCTGTTTACTGTAGAGAGGGCGGCAGTATTATTTATATATCAAGAAACTGTGCTGGTTAGTTGTCTTTTGTTCTGGGATCCGATAATGCTATCCAGTGGCATAGATTATATCATATAATCAGTTTTCAGTTTTGATTACATCCACCAGCAGGAGACTTAGACTTGCCAACTGTAATTAAAATGTAAAAAATAAAAAACAAACCAACAACAACAAAAATTTCAGAGATAATTAGTGCTCAGAAGCATTTATTTTTCTGTGAACTTTAGTACTACTGCACTGAGGAAAGCTGAATATTTTTATCTTTAAAAGTTCACTTCCTTGAGTTGTTTGGATTTGGGGTTAAATCATCATTTTCATCTTACTGCAAATTTTTCTCAATGAATAATACAGATGACATTTGAATAATTTACATTAGTAATTAGGGGATTTTTCAGCATTGCAAGATAGCACAGGAATAATTTGTTCTGATCTTCTTTAAAGGAGTCTGATGCTGCACGGACAGAGATACAGTTATTACGCTGACCTCTTAACGGGTACCACTGAATCTTTGGTTGACCACATACACACTCAGGTCCAAGGAGATAGCCCCAGTCTTGTACAAAGAGTAGATTTATCTCCCTGCTTCCTTCCACCTTGGGTTTATGTTTTATCATTTTTATATCATCTTTAGAAATGGATCTGTTAGGAAGAGATAGAATTGAAAAGGCTCACAGGACCCTTATAAGATTCCCGAACTCCACCTTTTGCTGATTTTGGAAGGCTGTTTCAGAGGCTTCCTCTTCTCTTGTCCAGAAATCTTCTCTTAATAAGCCTTAAGCTTGTTATCCCCTGTTTATATCATTCTGTTTTTATGCAAACAATGTCCTTTAGCTTTTCTGTACCTTTGCAGGTAGCTATCTCCTCGGCAGCTGTATCACCCCTGAGATTTTGGGCACTGGAGTAAACACACTCAGCTTGCTCAAGGAAGCTCTCCTTGCCCAAATCATTCTGATATATATTTTTAATGTATTTTTTCCAATATCACTTGGTGTTTCTTTCTGAATTGCATGCAATATTCAAGAAATTTTACTTATGCCTTATACAATTCAATTAATATTTCTGTTTACTTAATTCAGTAACATGCTTGGTGCATCTTACGTAGTAGCTGCTGTGTGGCCATAGTCTGCTGTTCACTCCCCGTTGCATCAGCTATACCTCATCCAAGTCCTTTTTCAGGTGTTTCTTTGCTTAGTCTCAGGTTTTAACAGAAATGTGTGTTGTTTCTAGTCACAGGTGACTAACAGTCTCCTAGAAATTAGGTTTTTTTAATCTTGTGTTTTTGGTTAATTAGAAGTCATTGCTTGAGGATGAATTTATTCTTTTGTTTCCTTTCTGAAGAACGTGATGTGGTATTTTTGGTCAACTATTCAGTTATTACTATAGCAGGATTTGATGTAGTAGTGCTACACTAGTAGTGCTCACTTTCAAGGCTGTTCAGTGAGAGGAGAAGGGAGGTGTTGTCATGAGGGAGCATTCCCAGCCACTGGGATTGAAGCGGGTTCCAGTTGTCTCCTCTCTGAACAGTGCTCAGATCATTTCAGAAGTTGTGGGACCCCTTGGGAATAGGACAAACTGGAGGTGTCCAACTGGCTGGCGCAAGGCTTTCCTTCTCATTTACATCAGGCTTTTGAACGAGGTCTGGCTACCTGACATTTTTTCGACGTTGCTAAAACAGGTGCGTTCGGGCTTGTTTGTTGGTGGGATATATACCCCATAGCTCCTTCCTACATATTTTGTTCACTTGTTCCTAATCAATACTGGATTACCACTAAAAAATAACGCAGAACACTGAATAACAACCATATTATATTTGCAACCTTTTCACATAGATGTTGTCCTTTCAGTGATATGCTCTATAAATCTTGAAAAAAATCATCAGTGCAGATATATATCTCTAGCTGAGCTGCTGCCTACGCTTTTCTTTTATAGTCAGTTGATGCTTTTGCCCAGCTCCCCTTGAGCTGTCTGTGTAAAACAGGCCGGGTGTGATGCTCTTTGGATGTCCCTGTTGCTCTTGATGGAGTGTGAAGGGCCTCTGAACACTACGGATGTGCAGAGTCAGCACAAGGAGCCTCGTCCTGCGTGGGGGACTCGGAGCTACGTGCCCTGTGTCATGTACCTGCCTGCCATTTAGTTGGGTACTGGTGAACAAATTTTTTAGGAATGGGCAAAGAACAATTTTGAAACACTAAGAGGGTTGTGCAAATAATTGAGCCTCATTGTGTCAACATATTAAAGAGTCTTTAAAATAAGCCAACACTCAAATGCTCTACTGAATTCTAGTCCTAGTCAGGAGGGTAACCTGCTCAGCTGAGACATCGCAACAGTAGCAGAATTGCTGCTTTTTGACAACTGTAGATGTAAGAGAGCTGAGAACCTGTGTAGACTTACGCTATGCGTTGCACCATTTCTTAAAGCCTGTATGACAGAGAAATTAATAGGATTTTTTTTTATTATGTAGATGACGATTTGCTTGAAACATTGTGAACCATCAGCTTGGCAAGATCTCCCCACACTTTTGTTAGCTAATCAAAGACAGATTGCAGTCAGGCACCATGTCTAAATTTATTAAGAAAATTAATAGACCTTTTAAATTTTACTCAAATTAGGCTAAGATACAATAAGCATTTGCACCAGCAGCTACTCATTAGTTGTACCATTGACCTGGAGCCTGCATGCGTAATGAGGAATTGGCACCTAGATTATAACAGAGAGACAACAGTACTCCAAATATGGATCTGAATCATTAGGAAAAAAAGACAAAGTATTAAACATCTGTCCTATTTTATTTTTCGTATTAATCCCTCTGGGTTTATTGTGGACCCTGATGTCTAGGCTTGGAGGTTTGTTTGTCCACTCTATTATTTTTTCTTCCTTGGGTGTCCTGAAAGCATCTGTAACTGCTCCATGAAGGAGAATTTCATTTATTCCTTTATTTACATAGCATCTTTGGAAAGTGATTGCCTTGGTTCAGATTAGAGACTAATTCTGGTTTTCTTTAAATGTATCAGTCTTTCTGAGCCAGATTCTCATGCAAATAGTCTTGCAAAATTTCAGTACATTGTGTATAGCTTTTAGCACACTCAGAGCTTCAAGAGACGATTGTAGCTCTCTTACGTTGGTATTTTTAAAACTAATGAGAAGGACCAAGGCAATATTGGTTTTAGCTCTGTGATTTTTTTTTAACTTTCAGAGAGTTTATGACTAGATTTGATTTTTGCTTGAGGTCAGCTTTCTATTCTATCCTCAGGGCCGTAACAATCCATACCAGGAGTAAATGTGTGCAGATATGATTAGCTCACCTGATCATAGTCTTCAGTACTTTAAAGAAGAATATATAACTGATTTTCACATATTTTTAAGTATTTCTGCTGCCTTGGAGTTGCAAACTCGATCAATGCTTAGTTCCGTGTAAGACTGGCTTACAAGGCAAAATAAGTCTGAATAGTGGAAAACAAAGTAAACTATATTTGAAAATCTGGTCTTTTGTGCCCTTCACAACTGTATGCAATGTGAAATGCTACTTTATAAACAATTTCAGAAAAGAAATTGATTATTTTGTTACTCCATCACCTAAGAACAAGAATTAATAGCGTTGTCCATACAGTTTGGGCTGTTCACTATGCATGGTCAAATAACATGCATTTTAAAAAATTTTCCCCTGCCATTCTAGATTATATAACCAATTAGAAATGTTGTAAAGTGCTGAGAAAAAAAAAATCCATTTCTATTGGCCAAATGCATTTAATTTCTGATGTATTTTTATGGTGGTCATGGGTCCCCTCCTTTCCCATAGTGACTGTCCTGAGATACTGGCAGCAAGCAGGAATATTTGATTTGGGGAAAATCGGCAATTACCGGGAGTGACAGATTGTGGCCTCTTAGTGTTAGGGGTCACTGCTTGGAGGGCTTGGGGAGGCTCTGCTTCCCACCGTGCTGTGTCTCCTGGAGATGTTCCGTGTTGGGACTGACTCTCATTTCGGGAAGTGGAGCCCGAGCTGTGCTGTACTGGGACCACTTGGCTTGAAAGTCCCTGCGTTTCAGGGTGAAGCCACATGCAGTTCATCCCCTGGTAGAAGCCAGGTGAGATACAGTGGACACTCTCCTGCCATGGCGGCTTCCCGCAGAGATCCCTCGGGGCCAGGGCACGCAGGCTCCATCCCAGCTGCTGCTTCCCGTTAGTCTCCATCCAACCAGCCCTATCCTGCAGGCAGGCAGCTGTTCTAGTTGTTTGGTCATGCCGTCCCAAACAGCCCAAGTGTTTTTTTGCCATTCTTTTACCTCAGAAAAGATGTATTTTTTTCAGTGAAAGGAACACTGGGCCCACCCTGCCTCAGTGCACCTGCCTGGGGAGCAGCCGCCGCTCCACAGCGTATGCGAGAGGAGGTAGAAACGCCGGCACCGAATGTCCTTCATCTTCAGGTGCGGAATTTCTAATGTCAATGATTATTCCAAAACTTCAAAGCTGTGTTATTAGTGCACAGATGAAAACTAGAAGGAGGGTGTGTGTGTGTGTGCAATACTAAGATGTCTCTAAATACTAAACTAAATACTAAAGCAAAGGCAAAACTAAATGGTAAATAGGGTTGTGCAGCGCTCAGGGCTGCAGCAGAAGCTCACGTGAAGCTCAGCAGAGATCTCTGATCTTGCGGAGGAGCCGTTCCCCCGCTGCAAGGATGTTAATGATGTTTTACCACCTAGGAGGAGGATGAAAAGAAAGCATGGGAACACCTGAGCGTATATAATTCAAATGTAATAAAATCACAATACGAGCTCTAAGTTGAAAAATTAGCTTCGCTAATTATTGCTCGCTGATTATTGCTGTTAGCTTTTTTATTCTTTTTCCCCCAATAGTTTATTTAAATGCAGGCCACTGGTAGATTGAAAGTTAAATCCCTGACACCACATGGACCCAAACCCCAGCCTGGCGACAACTTCAGCTCTTTTTCTGCCTGGCCACTGTGTGTTGCACAGTCGGGTTTGGGACTGCTTGGAGCAGAGCTGGGGCAACGGGTTGGCATCCTGGAGCCCTCCTTGCACAGGGAACCAACCCCGTTTGGTTTAGCAGTCCATCACGGAGCAGCAGAGCGTGGCGTGGACCAAACCATCATCACCGAGTACGTGACCGTGCGTGGAGGGCCCAGCCTTTTCCCATGAAAACAAAGTAAGTTGCAAACCCCAGAAGTGCCAGAAGCGGCTGCGCTGCTGCAGCGAGGCCTCAAGGTTATGGAGCGCATGTGTGACATAAATGCAGCCAAGCATTTTAATTAGATTCTTTCACCAGAACTTCTGACCTTCTGGGTAGCACATTAATGTATTTTACTAATTATAAATGCAATTAAAAAGTACTGAAATAAAATTAGGCTGATCTATCTAATTTACATTAAGCACTTCCAAATTATGCAGATTTTCAAAGACTTTTCTTTCTTTCTCCTGCCCTCACTGTCGCCCCCTCCTTGTTTTTTTTTTCTCTCCCAATTTGTGTTTCAGGAAAAAAATTGCGTTAAAACAGCTGGAAAATAACCTTGTAGCAAAACAAATCTCTTTTCTGTGATTATTCACAGTGTGTGAGTTAATTTTCGAGGCAGTAATACGCTTAGCTATCGTTAGGGCAGTGACTCATGCAGCAGAACCCATATGGGTGATGGGTGCGGAGTGCGGTGGGTGCGTGTTTCTCAGTTCTGTCTCGTGGGAGTAGGGGTTCAGAGGCTAACTAGGCAAGAAATAGTGATACGGTGGGCAAAACCAGTTGAGATTTATAAACAATGAAGGAAACAGCAAAAAAGCAGGGTGTGAATCATGCAGGCAAAACATCTGGTGTGTCTGGTGAGCGGAGCGCACTGGCTGGACTGTCTCTTCCAGCCCCACTGGTCCGGCAAGACTGTGGAGAGGGATTTTTCATTAAATGTGAAAGCAGAAAAATAAAAAGCTTTCATTGTTGTTGTTTATTTGTCAAGCGTTTAAAGGGCGGTAGGTGCTCTACGGAGAACATAAAAAGACAATCCTTGCCCTGGAGAGCTTATGATCTAATTTTAGATGAGCTGCAGAAAGGCAGGGTAACACAAAAGTGCCGAGCTCAGATTAGAACGGGCCCATTTTAGATGAGGAAAATATGTAGAGCTACTCAGGCGTTTTAGTTGCTGTTGTTTATCCTTAAAACCTTTCTGTAATAAAGGATTAATTTCTAATACATGTGTATTTTAGTGAGACTTCTCTAGTTTTTCATTAAAAAGAGGGGAAAAACAGCTTCGGATATTGTGTCTTATTCTATCCCTTGTCTAAAGAGATAATATATAAAAAAGTAGTAATAAAGATAGGAAGAAAGACTAAAATTCCAATAGATTCTGCCTAGAGTAAATGAAAAAAATTGATGTTCATTTCATGCCAGATATGACGCATTAATAAAATACTATTTTTTTTTAATACCATTTTTGCACTTACTCAGTTCAGGTCTAATGCACAGGACATGAAAACAGAAAAGGAAGAACACTTTGTTCTTTATTATTGTTATTTTTTAAGCATCTAAAAGGTGGTCCCACAGGAAACACTAGTTTGCTGCTGCTTAGCAGTTCCTTGTTGGAAATACATTTGTAGAGCAGTTTTTACTGAACAGCAAGCGCACAAAGCGCTCGCCTATCAGTTATCCAACCTGGTCTCCTTGCTGCTGCTTCCAGGCAAGGACCATGGATGATTCCCAGGAGCGGTGTCCGTCACTGAAAGGTGAAACTTCTGCTCTTGCAGCAGCAATAAATTGAGCTGACTGTTTCAAAATCTAATAGTTATTTTAAAGGCAAGTAATTTGATTATGATTATGTCACTTTCCTCTCTGACCCATCAGTATCGCGTGCCATTTTAGGGTCCTTTGGGTGTAGGACTATATATAAGCAGGAATTGCTGGAGGATTTTTCATGTTCTTGCTCAGCATTTTACATTGTGTGGAAAGACATAAAGTATTTGAAATATTTTGCTTTAAGTGCTTGTCTCCTCCTGTTTCTAGTAAAATGTTTATGTAATGACACTTCTTACATTTTAAAGATCAGAACCTTGAGTATGTGCGTATGAAAAAAGTAGCATTGTTATGCAATCTATACCTAAGTGAAAGTTTAAAAACAAACCAACCAAAAACTCGTAAAAATGCCCCAGATTGCTACCAGTTGTTTGGTAGGACTGACCAGCAAGGCATTATGAATAAAGTTTGCTTTGTTCATATTTTTCTTTTGCAGATTTTAAAATTTTGCACATTTCGGAGCATGATCATTTCAATTCCATGTTTCTTTAAGGTGAAATCTATTTTTTTTTTTGGTCAAGAGAAAGTATGAAGTAAAACTCTAGTAACGTTGCATTACCTCCTCCCTCCGTGCATCCATGGCCAGAATTCAGTAATGCAGCCAGCACTTCTGAGTGTGTGATTAAATCCCACCACGTCTTGCATCGACACTGAAGTGTTTGCTCAGGTGAGATGGATTTGGGAATATGGTTCAGTCCTTTGCGGAACAGGAGCCTTTTTCATTATGAAATTCTTCACGTGGAAGTAGATGAAATAAATGTTCATGTTAGGGGAAGCGGAGCTTAGAATTGCTATTCAAGCGAATGCCTGTCACAAATGGGGTAAGAACAGAGCATTTTGCAATTTCTTTCCTTTAGTAAATTCCAATTACGTTTTGTTCTTTTTCTTTGTAGGCATCTTTGTAACCTTTTGCTTTATACGATAGTATAAGCAAAAAAAAAAAAAAAAAAAAAATGAGGAGAGTGGGGGCATCTTCATCTATCCCATGAAGATGCTTGCCTAAGAGTATTTGTAAAACTTTGAAATCATGCGTTTCTTACAAAAACACAGTGTATGAGTGGAACGGAGAGGAGCTGTATGGTGTGTGTGGTCATCTGTACTGACTCTTGAGAAGGACATGTTGATCCTGCTGTGGAGACTGTTGAATTAGCAACAGTGAGAATAAGAAGAGATTGCACTAGTCTGAAGAGGGTCTGATGGCAAGCAAATTCTCCCGCTTTCTGTGTGAAGTGCCAGGTACAGAAGCTTGCAAGGCCCACAGGGAAGCAGTAATTACACCCTCCGCGATCTGCGCAGGGCTCCGCGCTGAAATATGACGGCCCGAGGCTGCTCAGCAGTAACTCAGTGTGGCCTTGATCACAGCATCCTTCACGGGCATCACCGGTGCGAGGACTGGGATGCTGGGGTCACCCTCCCGGGGTTCTCTTGAGAGATATATGAGCATTAACTCCTGCTTGGTGGAGAGGCAGGGGTGAGTGTAATAGTTTGCCAGGGCAGGAGGACTCTGGTGGTAGCTGTGCTTTGGACTTCGTGTGGGTTTGCTGGGGTTTGGACCTGGGGGATCAGCTGGTATAAAGCGGCTCAGCTCTTCACTCCAGCTAAGTTGCACCATTTTGCGCAAACTGCAGGCATGGCCCATTATTTCTTCATGCCTGCTCTAGCGAAGAAGCCGAGGATGTGATTAAGAATACAAGTGCTCTCATTACAGTTAATGCCACGAGCTTAAAGCGGCGGGCTCCCAAGTTGAGCAGGAATTTCAGTGCCGCACTCCATCAGCAGACGGCAGAGCTGCCTCGGGCGGAGGCGCTAGGCTGGCACTGGGAGATGCTCCCTCTTTGTCTATGGGAGAAAAAGGGCTTTTTCTCTTCTTTTTTTTTTTTTTTTTTTTTTTTTAACTAGTCCTTGGAGAAAGGCACGTGGCAGCAATTGCCCTGAAAGTCACTCACAACAAATCCAGGTGCCTTTCCTCTTGATCAGTGTATAGGCCAGATGGATTAACTGTCTTCCTGTGCTCAGATATTTCTTAACTGGTGTCATGGTTGGGGAAGGCAGGAGAGGGTCACTGGACGCTTTCCTTACGGGTAAGCCTTCTTACTGGCACAGCTTTCCCTCAAGCCGAAGCTCCAAACCCTGCCACTGATGCCCCCGAAGCCCTGTAACAAATCAGGCAGCCTCTGGGGCTGGCTCCTGTGCATGCTTGGTGCTCATCAGAAGACACGAGAGCAACCTCCATCCATCTCCTCCCTTCTGTTGGAGCTTGCAGGGGCCTGGGCTGCTCTGGAGGACCCCCAGGAGCGTGCGGGCCCCCGAAGGGCATGGGAGTGCATCTTGGCTGTATTGCAGGGGGTTGTTCTTGTACGCACTATCCCACCAGCTTGCAAAGAGAGCAAGTGGCAGACAGTAATCTGTGCAAACAAGCCATGACAACAATGTGAAGTTAGTTTCATTTAACAAATTAGATTCCCATCCTCTTCCGTCAGGTGTTTTGTCTTACTGCGTTTGCTGTAACCCCCTCTGTGAGATCCAGCTTGGGATAAAGATTGAGTTCTTTTTTTTTTAAGTAAGGAAAAAAACGTGTCCAACTTGCTAATCTGAGTGGCACTGCCCCCCCCGTCCCCATGCCTGAGCCTCGATTTGCCAGACACATCCGCTTAGCAGGTGTTTTCATCACGACGTTAATAATAAGAATTGACACGTTCTAAATGAGGAGGCCCTTGTTGTGCCTGGTAGCACTGATGGATATTTGGAGGAATTGACAGGTTCTGAAAAATGTTTTTGCCATTACCAGCACTTCGCTGGCAGATTTTTAATGGCTCTCGTAGAAGTCTCACTAACTCGAGCACTTTTGCAGATGAAATGGCAAGCGGTGAAATGTGCTGCTTTAACACTTCTGAAAGTTAGCGAAGAAACATCAAGCAGCTCTCTGAATTTTGCTCCTAAATTGTGATCTCTTTTGGCTTAGAAAATAATTTTTCTTCTATCGAAGCTCCAAGATGGGAGTGGATTAGCCAAGGGGGCGAGCATTGGTCATAATACGCCAGGGTTGAGCACCGCAACCCCCATTAACCTCCCTGGGCGCCGCGCAGCTGCTCGCTGCTCGTCTGCCTGGAAATATCCCCCACCGGTCGGGGATCAGTTGCTCCGTGTGGTACCTGTTCCCAGCCGCGTTCGCAGGGCGGGAGGCGCTTCCATGACCTTGGACGCCTTGGGTGAGGAGAGGGGAAAACGACTAGAATGAGGCCTGAGAAGAAAGAACAAATGGAAAACCTTAGCTAAAAAGACAAGAGGAAAAGTTAGAAAGGCTGGGATAGAGCTCACATGAGAAGTTCTTGCAAAGTATAATTGCAATTAAATCACAAACTCAATTGCAATGAAATCACAAGCTCTTTAGCAATTCAATGTGATGCTGCAGAAAAGCACTGCTAAGACAGTACATAGAATTCACATTCTCTTTGCAGTTCATAAATTTAAAATATATTTTTTAAATGACTTGATTCCTTTCAGCTTTCTCACAAGGGACAGGAATAAGATAGTGATTTTTATATATTGCTAATTTTAGCTTTTTTTTTTTCTTAGCAAAGCTGTGCATCATATGTGGAAATTTGAGCCACTGAGAGGTTGCTATCAAAAGAGCCTTAAATGAAATAGATACTCGTCTCATTTTGAAGGTCAGTTAAACTTATGTGCCTGAATCTGTTTATGTTCGAATCCCAGTTGATAGCTTTATCAAAAGAAATCTTCAGTTGCTTTCTTAAATGAAAGGAGGATTATGATCAAGAGTAACAAAAGTTCAGTTCAGTGCTTACAACTCTTATCTCTCTGTGGTGAAAATAATAATCATCTTCTGCTCCAAGAATGTAATATATAGTAATACACAGTAAGTAATGTGTAAGTAAGAGAAGGTCTAGGGAGGAAGCAGCAATGCCAGTGTAATGGAAGGAACATGTTTATTGCAGAATCTGCTTTCAGGAAGTATTTATTTATGATTGAGGCTGCCCGATGCAAGTTAAACTTCAAGCAAATGATATGTTGCCATAGGCATGATTTCCAATAATTATGACTCACTTCATTGCAATAAAAATACAACCTCCTGCCCTGATATTGAATACAGCAATCTAAAAGCTAACGCATGAAATGCAGTCCTTGTTTCCCAGTGTATCACACAGCCAGAAAATTACAACAAGAATTACTGTCAGAAGTTGGGAAAGTTGTTTCCAGTGACAAATAAGTCATATCTAGGCAGAATGAGATTTTTTCAGCTCATCCTGACTTTTCTCATCATAATTCTTACCTCAGAGACCGGGCAATTCTGCATGTGGAGAAAGGTACTGCTCGAGAAAGCCCTTTGCATCCTGCAAAAGGATGCTCCCCAAATTCCAACTGCTGCCAGGATCAAAACATCGGTGCACAAGGAGTGCAGGAAGAGCACCTAAGTTGTCCTGTTGCCTAACTTAAAACTCAATGACATGCAAGAGAAAAGGGATGCAATAATCACCAAGTAATAGCCAAGAGGTTTATGGTAAAAAGACCAAATTCCCCGAAGCTGTGCAGGGGATGTAGCCCTCCAGCAGGTTTCCATGAGTCTGAAGGAAAGTTGCACCCTTTTCATTGATCCGGGTCTCCTCCTCCTCTGGTGTCTGCGGGAGGAGCTGCCTTTACACAGCAGGACACGTGTGGTGCTTTGAGCAGGTCTGGAAGAGGATGGCCCTGGTGCCATGGGCTGGCACTGACACAGGTACCACTGCAGGGGCAAATTCTCCCAAATGAGCTGCTGCTATTTGTGTTTTTTCCTCTTAAAGGAGTGAGTCGTGGCTGTGAGCACTGGAGGCCTCTTGCTCTATTAAAAAGACGCCGCGGCAGTACCGGCAGCTGGGCTGTGAGCAGGTCTGAATACCTAAATTTCTGCTTCAGCAGAGGCACCTTGGGGCCTCTTTTGGAGCAGTGATTTCCGTTCTGGTATTGCATCCCGTGGCTGTTTGGTGGGGCTGGTTTTATGCAGCAATGTGCGAACAAAGATGTTTGCAGGTACTTTCAGCTGTGTCCTTTCAGAGTATTTTCCAGCACTGTATTTATCTTGGCTGTTTTGTGCTTTTCTTCCAGTTATAAATAACTGCTAAAGACTGATGTGTTTACTTTGTTTAACCATGGCCATGATGGGTCGAGGACACATTAAATCATCCTCAGGCTCTTATTTGCAGCCAATTCTGAAATAACCAGAGTGGTGACATAAAATTACTTCATCCTGCAGAGATTTTTATATTGGCCTAAGTCTCCCAAGTCTCCAATACTTTACTACAAGACACTTTAATGGTAAAGCAATGACAGAAAAGATGAAAGTCCATGTGGAATTGCCTAGCAGACAACTCAAGGTTTGCTTGAGGTGCCAAGATGTAAGAAAGGAAGATTATTTCCCGCTCAGGTTTTTCCTTGATAAGTTTACAAATCCAGTTATTATTTATTTAGGTTCTGAAGTCTCTTCAAAGTTTAGAAATGCAGAGAGTAAATAGTGACACCCTTAATCTGATGATATTAAAAGGGGAAAATGTTCTTTGTGGCTGTGTGGACAAGCACACCCTGTGCACGCGGGTGCCTTGGAGAGCACCACGTGCTGCCAACCATGAGTTTAATAGTGTCACCCTTCATCGTTTTGGAATTACCTACCAGCACACTGCATTGCTTATGAGTTGATCTTTTAGCACCAAACATGAAAATGAAGCTCGTGTGGTTAGAGGGTCTGCACAAGCCTGGTGCTCGTTCTCGACGCCGTCAGCTCCTCGCATCCCCGGGCGCGGGACGAGCTCTGTTCATCCTGCCTGGGAGCTGCGGGACTCAGAGCCACACGGGCAGATCACTCTGTCTCCAGGTGGATAGTTGGGATTTGAGCCGGGCCACGGGCAGGGCCGGCTCCTCCACGGCCCGCGGGATCGACACGATGCCGGGAGAGCTGGAGCGCCAGGCTCGGGGACAGCGGGTCCGGAAAGCATTTTGATTCCATGTCAACATTACATTGAAATTATCTTTTGAACAGGGATTTCAGGCTCTATTTCAAGAGAAGTAATTAAAATTATACGGATCTTATTTATTAATGCTAGTGGGAATAGTCGGTATCACAGGTGGAATAATCTCAATCACTGTAAAGAAAATCATAGCTGGGGTTTGAAGACAGATGGACTAGAAACAAACATGTGTTTCAGAAGGAATCAAAAGACATCAGGGCTCTGTGTGTGCATTTTCCTGCGAGGGCAGATGAACATTTATTGCTACCTGGCTGCTACTGCCAGATTCTTTTGTTCCCCAGTCATTGGAGGAACACAAACAAATATTCTGAGTCAGGTCCTTATTAGAATTAATTTTTGTTTCCCGTTCTTGGACATGGATAGTGCCCAACGTACCCTCTGGAAAGCTGGACTGAAATTTTTTCATCAAAACAATTTTTTTAGGAATTTCTGGCGGAAAGCCCCACCGAAGGCTGGGGTATAGTGAGCGCTGGAGAGCAGAGCATTGGCGATAGGGCAGAGCAGCAACAGCTCTGCCCATTTCCCCTTGTACCTGCCAGGAACAGACAAAGGAGCACTTTAACACATGAAGTACAAAATAGATCTGCTGTGTAAAAATGAAGATTTAGATAAAATGGCACTTAGCAGCAATGCAACAACAAGTGGTAATAATTCGTAAATTGTAAGAATAGGAACTGATTTAATTTATATGAACTGAAACACATTTTTTAATACATGCTGGTCCTAAATTACAAATATAAAGAAAGAACCGGGTGTATGCGATGATAATAATTCTCCTAGAATGCTGGCGTAACTTATTAAATTTTCTCTGTTGTCTTTTTAGCTGAGTGTGCAAGGTTTGGGCATGAAAAATCATTACAGCTGCTCTAGAAAGAATATGCCTTTGTAATGTTTCTCAGTGAAATTCCTTTCAGTTCATGTAATGGTATTTAAGTTTGTAAAAATGAACTACCTAAATAACCTAATATTAGTGTTCAGGCACAGGCAAAGTAGTAACACACTTGGGACCCTTTTAGATTACTTCAAGAGCAACAAAAGTAAAAACTTTTGAAAGTTTTCTTGGAGAGGTTATTATTTATTTGTGGAGACCAGATTATATTTAAGATATAAGCTTTAGATGAGCAAGGGAGGTGAAAGTTGACTAGTTTTGAAAATTGGAAAGAGGGCATTTTATTTGTAATGCTATTCGTAATATAAATTTATGGTAAAATCCTCCAGAGAACACATAAGAAGAATGCAAAAAGAGCAAGTGAACCTGACTCGTCTGCTGATTTTGAAGGAGGAATCTTTGCATATCATCCTCGCCAATGATCTTGCAGTGGGAGAGGGGAAAAAAAGTGGGAAATGAGTGCCTCATTTTCATCATAAATTCATCTTTAGAATATTTTAGTGCCTTAGCTCTTTAGAGTTTAAACACATTCACAGATTGACAGACCAAAAAAGAAGGGAAGTTGAAAAGATTCACTGTGATTAAATTGCGAAAGCATAATGAGATGATAAGAAATATGAACATCAGAAAAACAGAAGTGCAAAAATAATTCCTTAGATTCTCCCTGCTGAGCTCGCTGCATGGCTAGTGAGCGGCAGGGCGCTCAAGGAGGACAGTGCTCCGTGAGGCATTAGGTCTTCAGCTTTCATACCAGTTTCAGGATTTGTAGGAGTTTGTCGTTTCCAGAAGAGACTGGTCCTGTTAGAAGATCTGATGGAAAGAAATAAAATAAATAACGCTAATAAAAGCATGCAGACAAAATGGCGATGCAGGCTACCTGTCCTCTTGACCACATCCCACGAAGTGGGGCACCCCGGGAAGGCCAGCACCCCTTGCTAGCACTGGGCTTTTGGGGTTTTGCACTCGACCTCTAAAAAGTTACTTGAAGCTTTGGGGCTCACGTTTTCAAAGTCTTGTCCACAAAAATGAGGATGGAAATTCTTCATAAAGACTGTTCTAATTTGTTGTAATCACAGGGCTGAAGGAGGTCAGGCTGCAAGAGCAAACCAGGAATGGAGATTCCCTGCAGATGTTGGCAGTGCCAAACGCCTAGTTTGGGGATTTCCCAGCCCGAGGTGTATACTGTGGCTTCTCCTGTACTTGTAATATTAATAATAAAAAGAAGGAAAATTACTGGCTTGATAAACACAAGGATGCAAACATTAACCTGAAGTTGAGTTAGTTGCAAGTGAGTTACAGGCATGAGTTGGAAAGGTGTAGACGGATGTCCTCTGAAGAAGGCCTAACGGTGACCGCTCCATCGCTCTCTTGTCATTTTTCTCAAAAAGACTCTTCCGTAGCCTTTGAGATGAAGATCCTCTCTTGTCCTCGTCAGAGTTTAGAATTATGCTGCAGGTGTATGTGTGGAAGATCACATTTCTTGGTTTGTAAAATACTTGGAGCCGATTAGTAAAAGGGCTCTGGGATTTACAATATGACGCAGTGTTTTGGGTGAGGTTGTGAGGGGGCATTAAGATAACATGATTCTGAGGAGCTGCAAAAATGTATTGGGGCAAATTAGCTCTTGAATATCAATGGAAAGAAGCATGACTGGTAGGGTCCAATAGTTGTATTTATCTCTCTGTAATCTATGTGATCAGGGGATCTATGATGGTTTTACGTGTTCTTTAGATGTTCTTTGCTGTTGTTATTCATGTTGTTTTCTTTCTGAAAGTCGGTATTAAGTGCAGTGCTTTAAGAAAAAGAGATATTTGTGCACAGTTAGGCTACAAAACTCTCCAAAACTTCAGTTCTGAGGAGAGTTGACGGCCAGCTGTATAGTTACTTATTTACAAGGTTGATTTCTGAGCTTTATGGTGGTTACTGAAAATCTCACCTTCTCTATGCTCTTAGCAAGATTTTTTTCACATCTTGTGATCTTATCATCCCCTTCTGTGTGCAATGCTGAAGAACTGCATGGGCAGCTTGTAATAATAATAAGCAGCTAGCACAGTTCAAAGAGATTCATAACTGGTGTTTTTAATTGATTCCCTAAAGTGTAGATGTTTTGCGGTAGCAGCACTATTTGTCACACGGACTAGTTAAGCTCAAAGAAGACATGTGCTCACTATGGAGGCAAAAATAAGAAAAAATAAGATGTGGGTGTAGCAAGAGCAGACAAAGTGCCCAAATCGCAATTGCTGAACGATGTTTTAGTCAAGGCTGAGCAGACAGTAAGTGGTTTGACTTTTTTTTTCTGACTTTGGCAGAAACATACTTAATACTCTACCAGCTGAAAGTCTCAGGATTAATTTTTCAGTTAAGTGTATTACGCTGTAATACACCATTAAAGCCAGCTGTGTTTCCTGAGTACAGTGCGGGAGCAGACTCCATTTGAATGCATAGTCTGCAAAGTCTGGCCTGTTTGAGTGTAAAGAGTAGCAAATAGTCCTGCAGTAAAAGAATGGACCTAAGCCAAAGTATGAGTCATGTTTGGGTGAAAAAAGGCTTCAAGTGAAGAAAAAAACTGAGGGAGATAAGAAAGGCTATTTCAGAGTTTATTTTTTTTCTTTAATAAACTCATTTTGCTAAAAGTTCTGCTTGTGACAAAAACAAATGTGGTTCTGGCAGTATTAAATGCTGGTAATAGCTACTAAGTGACAATGACAATGAGCTGAGCTGTGCGTCCCTCTGTATTTGCAATTCTGGAACCTTGCAGATATTTTTCACCATCTCTAGCAAATAGTCCCCGCGCTGGGTATCCTTCAGATAGGAAACTTCCGAGCAAGTGTGAGGTCAGAGGCTGTCTTAAGAAAATCATGTAATAAATCATAGCTATCAGGCGCACATAAGAGAAAACACCTAATGTGTCGCCTTTACCAAGTAAAAATGTATTTCACCCTGTAAACAAGGTCGCATTAAACAGCCGGTATGAATTCTGGCAGCCTTTTCTAAACTGGGAGACCTCTGGGAATTGAAGTGATTGGCACTTCTATTCCTTCAAGCGATGTGGGAAAAGACCTTGTTTTGGGTCACATTAGTTGATTAGGAGCTGCTTTCGCGTTTTGTGAGCTGCCTTCACAGTTGGTGCATTGCACGTGTCTCTGTGGTGGCTGCACCATAGCTGAGCAGTAGAAATGATCCATGAGACTTCACTCACGATGCTGCTCCGTACAGCGTTCTGCACTGTGCAAAAATGGGATATGCAAGTCTTAGTGTTATCCCACTTGGCATATGTAGGAATTCAAAAAGTTGTGGTTTTTTTCCTCTGTCTTTTTTGCTAGTTCATTTGTGCATATGTTTAATAGACTTCTACAAGGTGTTACTGGGCTATATGAGTATGTCTTGTGCATAGTCTGATCCCTAGTGTTGGAAAAAGGGCTTTTCTGAAGGTAGTTTGTAAGAACAGTTTTTGATAAGCACTGCAGTAAATAAGACTTTACTTTTAAGACTAATCTCACAGAAAAAAAAAAGTCAAAGTGGGGATGGATACAAGATATAGTGTAGATATAACTGTAGGGACAAGAAAGCGAAGGGAGAAGTGAATGGAGAGCATGGGATTTGCAGCCTGAAGCTCCAGTTCCTGGAGCACAAGCAGCATCCAGTGACCACAAATGCTTTTATATAATATGTGAAGCACTGTTTTACCATGTGTAAAAAGGTGGGTTTTTGAGCAAGTAATATTCCGTGGGGAATTAGGGATGGTTCCTTTCTTTTCATTGCACACCTTACTAATAATGATTACTTAGTTATGTCGGACTGCCTCGGCAAGAAAGCCGAGTTGTGTTTACTGGCAGACGAGGAGATTGGAGGTGGCCACAGGGCTGCGTCTGCCTCTCCCCTGATCCCTGGCTGTGGTCTCCAGCCCAGCCCGAAATAACCACTGAATTCCCGGGCAGCTGGGGCTGCGGCTCCGCCTGGGCATCGGCCACGGCTGCCGCCACTGCAGGGGCTCTGCCCCCAAGGGTCACCTCGGTGCTGGGAATTACAGCGAGCAGAGCCGCAACGCTCCGAATAAGCGCTGGATAATAGGAAGGAGCAGGAGCTAGTGAGAAGTCATTTCAGCGCGGGTGAATCAATTTGTTATGCTGCAATTCTGAATGTTCAGAAAAGTAAGAGGGAAGGAGAAAGACCTTTTTCCCTCCCCTTTTTGAAGGTAGTAAAGTTTTTAATTTAAGAAGACGTAAAAATCATTTTCCTGGAGATTAATAGCAGCTGTCTACCAAAATCATTGCTTGTCCAGCTCAGAAATCATCCCGTATGACCCAGTGCCCCTCTCTCTCCCTCTTGGCACCTGCCTCCAAGGGGGTTTAAGTAGATCAGACAGTTAAACGAGCCAGCGCAGGCCCATCGCTAGCTGACACCCATTTCTTACTCGCAGAAAACCTTGATCTCTCTTATAGCTGTTGAGCTTCATCCCATAGATCTTAAAGCTTTTCTGACGGGCAGATTTCACAAAACAGAAGAAATTTTAAATGTGGGTGATCCATCACTGATGGAAGGGAGAAAAGAGATGCAGCTTCACGCGGTAGTAGCAGACCCTGCACAGGTGAAGTACTTCACGCTTATCTGAGTTTTCTGCTTTAGTCTTCTATTTATCAGGAGAAAGGAGAATAGAGATTGTAGAATTTCTCTGGTATCTCTCCTGTGTATTTTTGCTTGTTTATTACTGATAAATATAGACTGGGAAAGAGTTGTCACCATACATTTCATCCATAAATCTTTTTATTTTCTAAATTTCATTATTTTTCAGTATTCCAAACTATACCAAAATAATTTTTGGTCTTTAATGTACAGATGTGACTATAGACAGAACACAAAATTTCCTGTACAAGAATATTCTGCCATGATCCACTAAATTTTTGGGTCTGATGTGGCTAAAAACTTCCAGTGATTGTAACTGTGGTTGTTTAGGACCAGAATGTCCTTAAAGGATCAATGTTTTTGTAATTTTCTTCAGTTTTGCCTTCACACAGAGCTGCATTACAAAGTACCTGCAGGCTATAGACTTCTATGTTATGTATGGTTTGAGCTAATGTTTTTAAAACAAATACATCAGCTGCTGGCTATGGTACATGTTGAGGTGAACCATGAGCTGCTCTGTGAACCTAGCTGGGTGCAGAGCCCAAAGCCCCGGGCCCTGCGAGTGGACACCCGTGTTGCTGCCCTACTGCCACAGGCAGCAATGTTTGCTCTCAGATTTATTTTTTTTAAAGTTCCTTTATTTTTTTCCTGTAAGTTTTTCTCCTATTTTGTGGCTCTAGAATTTAATATTCCCCTTTCAGGAGCTGTGAATGCATTTTGGGGCTGCTGATGTCTTTTCCGTTCATCTCCCAGCAGCACATTCAATGTGATTCGGCACCTGGGGGCCATCCCGGACATGGCAAGGACATGGCAGTCGTGGGAAGGAGGAGGAGAAAGCGATGGTGACTGTCACACAATCAGAAATGACGCCGCATGATGCACATGCAGGGCTGGGGGCGTGGTGCTGACATGGGCATCTTTAGCCCTACGGTAGTATGGAGAGCATGATCTTTGCTGGAAAATCAGCAAATCGTATCAGCCAGGGCTTTCACCATGAGATAGCTATTCTCCGGGCAGACAGCAGCCCATCTTTACCGAGAGACCCTAAAGCCATTTCAGATATATCTATACAAGCAGTTATGATGTGGTTGCATTTATCCGTCATGGCTAGGTTGTCACTGAACAGAAAGAGTTCTGCAAGCTTGCACCGGGGGAAGGTGGCCTTGGTTTCACTTGCAAAACATCCCTGTGCTTCTCCTGCAATTCTGAACGGAGCATCGTTGTGTTCAGTGCCGTGTTTAGCTGCCTGGTAAAAGCTGATGCTTTCTAGGTAGTTTCTGAAAGGGAAATGTGAGTCACAGCGGCTGTTTTTCTGTAATTAGTTTTTTATTGCACTATAATTCAAGACTAGAGCAAAATGGCACTTGAACCTTTGAAATCCAATAGGAAAGGTCAGAAGCTTCTTGGTGATCTTTAACAAAGGTTATAGTTGAATTATCAGATATATATATATATTTTTTTTTTCTCCTAGGAAATATCTATAATGAATGAATTTTCCAAATTTCTGGATTTTCCTGTACTACAGTAGGAGAAGAGCTTCTAGCTGGTAGCTGGGTAGATGAGAGTACTCGTGGTGATGGGGTTACGGTGTTTGAAAATGCTGAGCGCTTTTATTTCTTAGCTAGGAGCTTTCTTGTAGGTTAACCAGCCACTCAGAGTAGCATTTTTTAAGACATCAGCTCCCTTCTTTCCACAAAGATGTCTGCTTGCCTTGATTGCTGTCTCACACAGTAGTAAACACGGCTGCTTTGCCACGGTTCTGCGTTGCCAGCCAGCTTCTTGGTATATTTCCTTGAACAGGAAAAGCTCCTGCTGTTGTTAAGGCCTTACCTAATAAGCATAGCAGGAAAAGTCGGATGTTGATACTCATGGTAAACTTCTCATATGCATTTTCTGTCTTTCTTTGTAATACCTCTTACCATGCTGTTTCTGGACAAAAGTGAGTTGGAGCAAACAACGGAAGGGTGGTGGGGACCCGTACTTGGTATTTATTTCTGGTTGTTTCTTTTAAATCAAGGACGCCGTTATTTACATGCGACTGTTAGGCTTTCTTGGAGGATCTGTCAAAGACAACATCTTTGACTATTAGTTATCTAAAACTGCTGGTAGGTAAGAAAAACTCTGGAAAGTTCTCTTTCTTTTAACCTAACTCTTGTGTCCATTTTATTTCACTTGTCTCTAAAAAAGGAGTTAAATTTTTGCAAGTTTTATCCTGCTGTTTTACTGAACCCAGATTTTGGATTCTCACATGCCCTAGTGTAACAGGATTTAAGACCCAGGAACTCTGGATTTCTAATCCAGCTATTGACCATGTTGTCCTTTTTGGTCTCAGACTGTTTCAGTAACTGCAGCTAAGAAGGCATAAGGGTACTTGTGCATCAGGGTTGCAGTGAGAATAAATGAGTTCAACCCTACAACTCTTCAAGAGTCATGGAAAAACTCTCATCTCCTGCTTTAATAGTGTGTTATTTATCCTGTTTTTCCCAAATTGCTAGAACAGTTTAGCAAACACTGACCTACAGCAGAGTGTTCCCGAAATGAAGGAGCGATGCAGGAGGAGATCAGAGTTGCTTCCACTGCTGCTGCTGAAGAGGCCGTGGTATTTTCTGCAGTTGGCTTTGGTGAGTTCCTTCATATGGAGAGCACTGATCTACTTTAAGCTGCAGAGCTCTGCAAGGTGCTTCAGGAGTCCTGAGCAGGAGATACAGCCTGCTGGAAAGCAGGAGGCAGAAATAAATCTTGAAAGTCTTTGACATCCACAAAATGAAAGTAGCACTATCAGAGCAACAAGATACAAAACCGTAAAATAGATAGGACAGTCATATATTAATATTGATGAGATAAATGATGCAAAAACTTAATAAATATGCCGCTTGGGAAGGGATCTTAGCTACCTCAAAAGTGGTATAATCGGCAAAGCAAAGCAAATTACCTTTCAAGAAAAAGCCATGGCCCCTGTCGTCCTGACCTGTGTTTTTACCTTCTCTATTTGTTCTGCAAACTTCAACCAGTCACTTAGCTCAGTGAGTCAGTGCAGGCAATCAGGAAAACTGTAAACCTCACATTTCTGCAGTTGCAAAACACTTTTCGATGAGTTCTCAAAAGGTGTTTTGTACCGTTGGCACGTGTATTCATTTCGTTTACCGCCTTTCGAAATTCCAGCAATGAACCTAAAGGCAAAAGGGTACAAACAGCCAGAAAGATTATTTTAGACATCTTTCTTCTTCCGCAGGGAGCCCAGAAGGGCAGAGTCCTCCGTGTGTGTAAGAAGTGCAGTGTTTCAGGTGATATCAAAAGTAAGATGAAAAGTTATGTGACTGGCAGGCAGGGCTTGGAACAGCATCAGGAATACGAATCCTATTTATAGCCTGAGGATTTACTTTTGATGGACCAGGCAAGGAGAATGCGGCCCCTGCGTGTGCTTCGCTGCGCGCTGGAAAGCTTTTGTCTGCGCCTGTCATGCACACGCTGTAAACAGATATTGATGCTTAATGCCAATCTCGGCTCACGTAATTTTATTAAAACAGAGCTCCTGCAGGAGCCAGCCATCAAAGCACTGGAGTGAAGAGCGCTGGGCTGAGGTCAGGAGGGCTCTCCGCTCCCTTGGCACCTCCCTTCGCCGCCTGCATCCATTTGCTCCATGAACCAGGAGCACGGAGACCTCTCTGTACACTGCAAAAGGACTGAAAAATGGGGAGTCAACGGTGTTAGTGTTATCAAACGGAATCTGAACTGTAGCCATGATTCTCTCTTGTTTCATTGACTTTACTTTGTTGCCTTGTTTTTCTTTTTTTCTTTTTCTTTTCTTTTTGCCAGCTTTCTATTTTAAACTTAATATCCTTAGACCTGTGATCCTATTTGTATATGTATTTATTTGAGCTTTTCTTGTAGTTGTTAAAGGTAAGGGAGTCACTTCTTTCTGGAAAACATTGGTCCAGTCTTTGCTGTTGCAGAGATCCTGCCTTCTAGCTGAGGCATAACGGTTTAGGAATGAAACATGAAATCACTTTGGGGATCTTATGTGAGCAGCAAGTAGAGGAAGATTTTACTCGCAAAGTTGGGAATGAGGTTGGCCCCTTTCTTCTGGCCATAGAGGCCCGAATGACTCTAACGGAGGCAGTGAATGGAGTGAAATGCACTGAGAACAGAAAACCCTGTGTAGATCCCCAGAGAGCCTAGGAGGAGGCTTTGCTATCTCCTGTAGCATGAGCACGTGCAATGTCTTCTCCTGTGTCCTGATGTCCTCCTGCACCGCTTCCCCAGCCCTGCAGACTCCTGGCATTGGATGTTTTATTGTGTTGGGCTAGAAGTCTTGGAAGGTTTCAGTCTCGCTGTGTTGCTTCTTGAAGGATGGGAGGGAAGAAGAGCCTTGACCTTGTTGGTCAACCCAGTAATCTTTGTGATTCTTAGGAGGGGAGGATCTCTGACCTGATGCTGTATACTCTTTGTCAGGAAATGTTGCTGGGAAATATTCTTTTACAGTGTTAAAACGTGTGTTTTGTAGGTGTGTAATTAATATGCACAAAAAAACTCATTTTGTTGATATTTATCTGACCGGTGTCAAGAGCCAAGGAGAGGGGTGTTTAAGAACAGTGAAAAGCTCCTGCTTTTGCTTTGCTTTCTCAGCGTGTGACTTGGTAGGGTTGGTGCTGCTTCCTGGCAGCACAGGAGCAGCGCACAGGATAGCCGAGCCGGCCTGGGCCGTGACGGCGGAGCACGGCCGAACCCGCCTCGCGTCGCGCACTCAGTGCTCATCCTTGTCATGACCTGAAACAGTGGAAGAAACTCATCCTGCCTCCCGTGCAGGCATTAGGGAAGTCGGATATCCTTAAACGAGCCCATAGGGCAGAGCCAGGGGCTCTGGGTTGAAGGTTGTCGCTGCGGGGTGCAGAGAACCCCGTGCGTCTCTTCTCGTGAGCTCATTGCTTCCCCTGTGTCAATTCCTGTACAAAAACCAGCCTGATCGTATTTTTTTTCAATATGTGAAGTTTCAAACCAGAGAAAAATTACTGTAATTAACTCACCAAGCACAACTGTAAAGAAAAAAATTGACAGCTCCAGTTGCTGTTCCAGGGCATTTGGAAACAACTGGATCGATAAATACCTGAAGATTTAAAGCATCTCCGGGCTCCGCATAGGAGTGATGACTGGCTGCATTCACAGATGCAGGGAGAGCTGGCACCGTGGGGAGATGCTCCCCCATGGAAGGTAGAGCTGACCTGCTGCCCCTGGGCTTCACTTGGGCAATTTGCCAGTCAGGCAAAACCTCTGTGTCTGTTTCAGGGAGAAAAACAAACAAACAAACAATTGGGGAGAACTTTTGCTCCAATAGCTCTAGGGCAAACTCAAAGCCACAGTTATTTGGTTACTGAAACTAAATTATGTGCACCTATTTTTTTATAATGAATGGTTAGTACCTAAATTGCTAAAAATAGAACCCTAACATTGCAGAAAGGATGTTTGTGAAGAAAAATGAAATAAGCAGTGTTATTCCAATATTTTATTATTATGGCACAGTTGACAGAGCACAATTAAGGATTAAGTGTATCTTGAATACAGTTAAGTAATTTTTGCCTACGACCAAGGAATTCTGATCCCCTAATACTGCAGCTTTTAATAGGAAGTAAATATTCCTTTTTTTCCCCTATTAGTCACAATAAAGCTCTTGTTGAATTGAAATGTCAGAGCAATAGCACAAATACTGTTCTAAAAACTCTTCCATTGTTCCTTCCTCAGAGAATACACTTTGCATACAAAGTTTTATCAGGATGTCAAATTTTTCTATATTAGATTTCAAGGGAGCAAAGCAAACCCAGAAATGTTATGGTTCTTACACCTCCAGCCAGACCCCTGGGGTCTGTAATGTACTCCTAACTGTCCATTTCCCACACAGATCTTGTGAGAAAATAAGCCTAGTTATGCTGAGCTCTTTCTGTAAATCCAAGTAGCAACAATTTTCAAAATTCCCCTACCCTAAATTAATCTGTCTTCCCTCTTTGCAACCTGCTGTCATATCAACTGCACTTCATTTCACTGCTTCATCAACTGTGGCACAGATGCAGGCAGAGCATTTGTTTAAAACTCTGTTTTATTGGGATTTTCACGTAGATATGGAGTGTGTTACAGACAGAGAGGTCTATATAATTAATTAATGAGCACCAAACTACTGTTCTTGTTTTTTAAAATGCTGATGTTTATATACTGGCTACCTCAAACATGGAGCAGAGCACAAGCCCTTTGCAGCGACTGCATGATCTGTTGGTGCTCACCAATGTATCATCCCGAGAACTGCAGAAATACTTCCATTCCCTCAGCAAATACCGAGTTGGGAAATAGCGCTTTTTGCTACGAGTAGTAGTGGGAGCGATACTCATTGTCCACAAGAGCTTGCAAATGTACGTACGTGGTGACAGAGCACTCGGACAAAGCAGCAGAAGGGAACGGAGGTTGAGTTAAATTTTAACAAGATATTTTTCTTCCATGTGTCTTGTCCCTTCTCACTTCACGTGAGGTTTTTGGTTATGTGGATAGGCTGCTGTGTGCGAAATCCCCACAACCATTCTTGCTTCCTGGAGGACAAGCTCGGTGTGCGGCGGGTCCTGCAGAGCCCTGTGCAGGGTGCCCTGGTTTCCAAAGGGGAGCTCACATCCTTCCAAAGAGGCTTCGTTCCCGCTGATGCCTGCACGCCCGTCAGGGAGAGGACAGCTGCAAAGTTAGGGGATAAGAGCTTAGGTTTTATAGGATCCGCGGTGTCAGGGGATAGGGGGAGGCAGACGTATGTTTTATTGGTAATAATGAGAGTGAGAAGAGTCGGGATGAATCCAGCAGCAACGTTCAGCGCTTTTGCAAGTGTAGCACTTTGCAGCGCTACGGTTCTGCAGGATGCAGTTTTATATAAATTCTTTATACCCCGAGTTAGCCAGAACATAAAATATTCATCTTACTGAACGTTTGGATAGTAATTCTCCTGGAAAATAAGAATATGCAAAATATTTTCAGAAAATTTGAAAGTTTTACATAGAGATTTTTGATTTTGTGAAACAGAGTATTTCAGTACTTAGAACATTTTAGGTAATCGGCGGCGCAGTACTTTAAGGCTGTCTGATGCTTTACGGTAGCTGCAATATCCGTTCTTGCAGATTGCTTCTCAAATCTCAGATAAAACATGGAAGTGTTACAAAGTCACTCAAAACAGCAAAAATATGACTGGCAAGTAATACCAGGCCCTGTAGTTGATAATCTAGTTACTGTGATTTATTATGCATTCGGATGTTTCCAGTCCTCTTCTGTACACATTTTTCAGTTAAGTAAATCGAATAAAATATACCATCACATGACAATAGGAGAACTGATTTCGAACATAATTTGTGGTGTAGTATTGATAAATGCTTGGTGCAGCAATAGCAATATGTCATCAATCACCCGTGTTCGTGTTTGATGGCATCATATAAACTAATTCAGGATGAATGTCCTTTGCTTTAACCTTGGTTGTATTTGCAACTTACTCTGGAGGAAAGTAATAATCCTTCATTAGCGGGTAGGTGTGAAGCATCCTCTATCAAGAGGCGAGAGGAGGAGGGAAATTAGAATTGGTTTCAGAATGTGTCCTGAGCCAAAATTGCTTTTGTTCTTTCTCTGCAGTCACATAAACCGCATTAGTTTTTATTGAACATTTTGAAGTGTGTGTAAGTGAACGAATCTATGCATTTTGCAGGTTTGCTCTCTTTTGTCTCTGTTGATCTCTCTTAATGTATATTCAAAGAGAGATACACGTGAAACGTTTCAAGGACACAGCGCAGCGTTGATCTTGCTGGAGCTTTAAATCTTAAGAGCCTACATAAGGCTGTGCTTTACATTATGCATTAAGATACTCGTAATTAGGAACTTGTGGTAATGACCCATTCTCAGACAAAATAGCTCTGTTCCTTATTTTCCATTAACTGCGTCGAGAGCTTATTTGCCGAGAATTGGGTTTAATTCGATTAGCGGGAATGTGAGACATTTGCAGCGCAAGGTATATTAGCATAGCACTTTGTACGGAGAGCCAAAAAGCATTTAGGGGAAGAGCTAATTATTGGAGATTTTACTTCTTATAATAAGGAAGGTTTACCCAAATTTTAGTACTCAGTTCTCAAAACGCCTTGAGCTTTAATTAATGGTTAAAGAAAAACAAAGCGGATTGAGAAAGTTCAGGAGGGGTTTTCTTAAAGTTGCAATCGCGTAAAATCCACCGGTTTGGTAGAGTTCATTTAATCTGACAATCCCGCGGTGTCAGTGGCTTTCCCATATTTTAGTGTGTAAATTACAACAGTGTGTATTTTCCCACAGAGGAAACGGCTCCTGTGCTCAGCGAGGATTTTGTTTTTGCAGAAATAGAGTGTTCTAGAGTGTAATAGATCTTAGGTTCAGTGAAAACATTAGAAAATTACCACAAGCTGAAAGGCACTGAAAGGAGAGTCACTTTAATGCAAAGCTATGTATGTTTCTGCTTATATTATGAACCCCCAGAAAATCTTGGTGTAGATGATGAGAACGGTTTAACTTTGGAAGCTGGGGAAGAGCATATATGCTCTACCCAGAAAACTATTTTGTTCCTGTTCAAAACAAATCCATGTCCTGAATGTTGTTGCTAAGTGACTGAATGTAGAAATTAGATTATGGCTAAATTATAATATCAACAAAATCTTATTAACAGTGTGTTTACTAAGTATTTCCATTTGTGTTAGGATTTGTTGCATTGTATTAACATTGCATTATTTATTTCATCAACCTAACTAAAAGAACCTTAATATTTTTCTTAAGGAATTTGCTCAGGTACCACCTGCTGCCAGATCTTCTTGTCTTACACTTAATTCTCCTGGTGTGGCTGGAGGGGAATTGCAATTACTGTGGGTCATGTATAGAAAATAGGTCTCCCCCTACATTCTACCTCCGCATTTGTTTGAAATTCCAAACTAATTTGATGTGAGTTTCTTACACCTGTTTTCTGTTTATTTTCTACAAATCCTCCGGCAGCAGCAGTCGCTGGTGTTGGGTGAGTTGCATGTCCTGGCGGCCAGAGATAAACAGATACTTGTGCCTATTTGCAGAATAATTCTGACTTGTGGTTCCACATCCTCACAAACTACAGGCGGAGAATTAATTACACCTAAAGAAAAGAAAAAGAAAAGAAAAGAAAACGAAAAAGAACGGAAAG
>JAWLRI010000217.1:4203309-4268364 GCA_034781795.1 Crypturellus tataupa | reverse complement strand
GGAAAGGAAAGGAAAGGAAAGGAAAGGAAAGGAAAGGAAAGGAAAGGAAAGGAAAGGAAAGGAAAGGAAAGAAGGAGGAAGTTGTTTGGGTAACTCAGTGAGGAAGACACCGGTGTTTCTCTGTAACTTGCACAGATGGCTCTTGACTCATCATTGTACTCGAGGTTGCTCCTGGATGCAGGGAGAGCGGGAGAGGGCCCAGGTGGCTCCTGCTGCCCTGGACACCCGTGCAGAGCCCAGTGCAGCTCTCGGCCCCACTTCACTAGGTCCAATCCCCACTTCACTGGGCCCAGTCCTTCCCCTTGGCACCCGGAACCCACCGAGGTGCCTCAGGTCAGGCACCAGCCCACGGCCCCAGCCATGCGCCGCAGGAGCGCCGGTCCCGCCATCCCCACAGCCTCCACGTGGTTCTGTTGGAACGGGGTGTTTGTCAGGGTCTCTTGTTCTGGTTTGGGTTTTTAATCTTCTAATTGTTGAGGCTGCCACTGCTCCCGCTGAAGCCAACGTGAGTTTTTTCATTCTCCCCAAGTGTTTACAGACTACTCCAAATGTAGCCCAGCAGGATTCTGGTCCTAGCTCAAATTAAATGTCATACATAGGTTTTGTTTATCTCTCCACAGCCTTCTATCACAGATGTTTGTCCTTTGGCTTGTTCCTTTTTCTAATTAATTTTTGATTATGGTTTGAAACACCTTCTGTCTAGCCAATTTTCCCGCATCTCAAATGGTTCATTTCTTTCCCAGTCACCTACAGTGATTTCCAAAAACTGAGTGTTATTTACTTCTGGTTGAGAGTGACCTTCATATTCACTTGTATCACATAACAGAGTTGTTGCAAACATATGCATTGCAATGCTAAACTATTTCTTATTCTTCCTAAATTAAGAATTGCCATGTGCTGAATTGTAGTGTTAACAATTACTTGCAAAGTCTAATGACACCGAGTGTAGGAGGAGGAGGAGGATGGGGGGCATTTTTCCTTAATGATGCCTGAAAAAATTCTCTACTGTCACCATTAAATTATAGACAGATAATAGAAAATCTAGATAGATAGCAACAAAGGCCACCTGGGCTGGATTTCAGCAGGTATTTCACAATAAACTAATATGTTTTTGGTCGGCTTGTTCTTAAAATCCGTGTCCACACCAGTTGCTTAAGTCACTGTTGGCATTAGGAACTTTTCTACCACTCAGCAGGCACCTTTCTTCTGCTCTTTGCTTTTCCTTTGGCTTTTAGCCAGGCTGAGAGTTTCCGTACCGTGGCGCTGGGAAGCTCCTTGCAGAGGCCCCGCAGCAGCAAGCGGGGCGCCGGGCGCTGCAGCAACCAGCGGGGAGAAAGATCGAGGGTCCCACTTTTCTGCAGTATGAAAACAGCTGTTGCTGATCCCCTCCTTTAATGAAGACATTGAATCTGCCTCTGTGCAAGTAAGAATACCAGAAAAAAATCCATAAGACCAGAAAAAAATCATAATGCACGTTATCCTCCCCCTCTGCTCTCATTAGTCTGCCCTAGGATCCTTAACAGTGAGGAAATCAAGGAAAAGGTTTTAATTGCTTTAAATTCTGTTTCCTCAGAAAAACAACAGTGCAAAAAAGTGAAATATTTCCTGAACAACAGATTTTCTGTAGCAGACACAGCTATAAAAATTCATTTCACTGTGTAATACCTTTCTAGGAAGCTCTTTTAAATCTTCTCCCAGGCAGGAAGGATATATTTTTTTTCTTTTTAAGTTGGGACGTTGCATAGTGCAGTTACACTTGAGAATGAATCATTTCTTGCAGAAAGTGTTTCTCCCACGCTTACTTCTCCCAGCTACCAGAAGGGAGGCAGGTGAAAGCCTCGAGTTTCGTGCTGTGAGTTGGGGTTGTTGAGCTCTTCTCATGGCTTTAATATAATTTATAGTTTTTCCAGGTGGAAACTCTGATTTTTGTTGTAAAAGCCTCTCTGATGTGCTGTCTAGTCTGTGACTGATGCTACGATGGCAGTATTGGGTTGTCCTATACGACAGGGCAGGGAAGCCTGGAGTTTCAGAGCAAAACTGCAGAGACTGTTTGCAAAGGGAGATGAGGAACGCCAAGAGCTGATGCTGGGGGCGGTCGTGTCTTGCCCCGGGAACCATCCCATACTGCCGGCGCTCCTGCCAGCCCCTCGCTGTCTTTGGTTCTGCTGTAGTGGCCAGGGCCCTTAGCAGCGTGTCTAAAGATCTAACGCTTTTGTCCTGCAGCCGATTATAATTTGTCTCCTGGCTGTTGCTATAATTACTCTCAATTGTGTTCCTCAACAGGCAGAGGGGACGTTAGGTTATATAAAGAGATATTGTGTGTCGTTTTTCAATATACACACATACACACACGTGTCCTCCTTTCTCCCCCTTTCTGCACATTAGTGCTGTGTATTTCACCTTCAAGTTGAGCAGCGGAGGAGCAACCTCCCATCGACGCCCATGTTGGTTTTCCACTTTGCTGTACCATGTGTCATGGAAGAAAAGCAGGTAGAAGCAATGACTCTGGAGAAGCTGAAGGAAGCCAGATCGTGGATGGGCAAAATCCGCAGTTCAGCTGCATGAGATTCACTTCAGACCGCAAGGTAGTAAAAAAATGCTAAGAGGCTGTGACAAGAAACCGTTGAAAATTATTTCATTTACTACTCTTACCTAGTACACTGTGATGCAGCTTTCTGGGGGAACCAAAGCACTGTAGAAATGCCAGAAAAGTCACTCTACTGACATACTTACAATGGCAAGGTTTGCTAGATCTTCTCTGGTAGCAGAATTAATTCCAGCATTTGTTTTGGAGCAATAGTATACTGGAAATCTAGCTTTAAGCATTTTTAAAAATCATTTAGAAATATGAGGAAGAAGAATTCTGACCTATTTTAAGTGTTTCAGTGTGTAAAACTGCAAACATTTTGTTTGTAGGAAAACAAGAGTTTAATAATCTCACCTACTAATCAGATATTCATTTAAGAATCAAATATCACTTTTAATTATAGGCATTCCTAAGATTGATGTGTCCAAACAAAAATATTATTAAATAACAGAAGAAATCCAAATTTCTTTGAGAATCCAGCCAGAGTTTTCTAAAAAACATGTTAATAAATGAATTTGCATATTTGATTGGTTACAGCAAACAATCGCAGTAGGTTCAAGTATGCTCAGGTTAATTGAAGAGCTACGTGTGTGAGGACAAGATCCGCAGAGGAAGTCATCTGTTTTCATGTATTCCCCTCTTTCTGGTGAGAAGAATCTGTCAGTTTTTTTCTGTCTTTTCTTAAAACACAGGTTCAAAACTTGACAGCAATAACCTTCACACAGTACCTACATGAATCACATGTTATGGCTTCAGTGAAAGACAGTCCTGTGTTAGATTCTTTTGGTCACACTTCAAAGATTTATTCAAACTACATAAGGTTTTTCAAGAACAAAAAATACAAGAGGATTTTTTAAGGGCCTCACTCAATATAGCCTATGGTTTAAGGTGGGTATTGTAAGCCTATGACTAGACTTGTGCACATAAATGAAATCTTAAAGCAATCTTTACAAAAGGCGTATTCTTATGTGTTTGTTAAAGGAGGGCTTTAGCATTAACTAAAGAGAAATATCTGTGAATTTCATGAAGTTCCACTGAAAGTAAGGTGCTCAAAACTAGCAGGAGACTCATGACTGAATTTTTTTTTATCTCACTAGTGTATCCCCAAAAAACTACATTATAAGTGTGTTGGAAGGATACATCTAAAGATATATATAATGAGTACTAAAAATATATATAATGAGTTTTGCTCATAAGCTTCATAAATGAAGATATTTATCTCTCCATTAATTAATTATAACCTCTGTTCAGTTTTCCAGCAAGTTCCCCTAGACTTTAAGGTGACCGATAGTCTTGGTCACATTGCATGAAGCCAACCATGAGCTTGAGGCTCCTTAACCAGTGCATCTTCACGCGGCGACACTGGGATAAACAAAGGTCAAGGATTTTTCAAATCACACTTTCTGCTCATGCGTAAGAGAAATTTAGGGCAATGCTTATTGCCATAAATAAAAATATTCTCAGAACTTCAGCTGCCAGAATCTCCAAAGCGCACACGCTGTAAACATTTCACTTCGGTGACAGCTACGTGAAGATGCCTTGCTCATTATCCATAAAGAATATGTGGCACAGATGAGCTCAGAATGTAAATTCACAAGGAAATGGAGTATATATAAAATTCATTTTTATGCAGGAGTGTTTTATTTTCCGGTGCTGAGATCTTCATAGAGAATTAATTAGTGGAAATCTAGTAAAAATGTTGCGCTGAAAATGTAAAAATACTTTCCATTACATAAGCAAATAATAGAGATTAGAATCATTGAGGTTAAATGGGAAGTGCAAATAGCCTCTCAGTAATAGATGCTCCTTGTAAGCTTTTTAAATATATGACACAAATTATATAAAAGTGATATAAAAGGAGAAATATAAAAGGATGTTGTTTACTGAGGCGCGGTATGAAATGCATTAACTGTGCATTAAAATCCAGCAGAGCTTCTGAAAAGTTTTAGAGTTTTATTCATTTTGGTTTTTAAAGAGAGAGAAGCATCGTGCATGCAACAGTCGTGGAAGTGGCAAAGCCCTGGCCGGTTCAATGGGGCGCTGGGTTTGGTGGCACTTGCTGCAGCGCGGCCAGACCCCAGCAGCAGGGCTGGCGCTGCCGCGGGAGACGCGGGGCTGCTGCTCCCGGCGCGTCCCATGCATTATTTACCTCGCTGGCCAGCAATGTCACACTAACCTCCATGAATTCTTGATTGAGAAATAAAAAATTAACGGTATGGACTGACGGGATCGTTGGTAGATAGAGACAAGTCCTTTCGAAGCAGTCGCAGAAGGCCATTGGTAACAGAAATATACCAAAAAGAAAGAAGAGATATCTCAGAATGACAGTTCTTGCTGTGATATCTGTATAGGGGACTGATCGGGAAACACCCCCTCCTTGAGGGGACTGTTGGCCGGCAGCCCCCGGATCCGCCCCGCTCCCGGGCTCCCTTGGAGAGGGCTCCGGTTGTCCGTGCGGGACGCGGGAGGCCTGAGGGACGGGCAGCAGGGCCGGCAGGCCTGGGTCGGGGTGATGGAATCACGGGAGACAGACGCATTTTATTAGACTGAGGAATAATGATGATGATTAGTCAGAAGAACAAAAGTGAAAAATCGAGCTCTCGTACAGCTCGTTTCTTAGTAACAGCTGAAGCAGGAATTGCCGGCGATGGCAGGTCGCGTGCTCGCACCTGCCATGAGCGTGCACCTTTAGCGTGGTGATCTCAGCCTTGATTGCTTTGCTACTGGGGCTTTCGGTTTATTCTTTTGTTTATTTCTAAAATATCACCTATTGACATTATCGTCATTTAAACCAGTTACCTTTTCAGAGGGAAAATAGGTGCCAGGGAGCACTTAGAGACCTTCAGAGGGAGAAGGGCACTGTGTTTTCCACATCTGCCAGGCTGCGCTTGCTCCTGCTGGTCCTGGGCTTGTCTTAGCTGTAGCTCAGTTCACTTGGTTGCATCAGTGACGCTTTTGTTTCCTTGTTATTTAAAAAAAAAAAGGTGATTTATATAAACTCCACTTTTGATTTTATTTTTAAGAGCTCTTAATGTGCATTAAATGCTCCTATGTGTGAAGGCAGCTAATGTTTGTTTTGCTCTGATGTGACATCTCTCGAGAGAGCCTGAGTTTTTGCTGGATTACCTTGCTGACCCAAATGAGCCTGGTAACCTGCTGTTGATCTAAACACTTGGAGGGTGATTCAGAGCTCAGCTGCCAGCAGGAGAACTTGGATCTGAAGGAATCATAGCTGGGTTGAGACCTGCACCCAGGTCAAGCAGGTGGCTTAACCAAGTATGCGAAAAGCACCCATTAGTCTGGGAGGCTTTTGTGTCTTTTGAAGACCAGTGTAATTACAACCATCTTACAAAACAAAACAAAACAAAACAAACAAACAAACAAACAACAAAAAAAACAGAATAAAAAAAGGAGAGAGAAATCAAGCAGGTGGCCCTCTTGAAGAGCATCGTCTTTTGCTAAGGTGAGAGGCCTCACCTGGATCTCTCCACGTAAGTTTAAATCTGAACTTGCTCCATGGCTGCTTGACGCACAGCTTCAAACTTCCTTTTTTTGCTATGCAGTTGGTTTCCTTAAACTATGTAGAATTTGGGTAATATCCAAAGAGTCTCTCCTGTCTTACTGATAGGTACTCCTGGTTGTGAAGAAGAGCAATGAGGAGGTAGTTCTTCATCAGGGAAGGAAAGACTAAGGTTAGAGGGTTTTAAGCCCTGTTGCCTACAGCTCAGGCAGCCTGAAAGGGAAAAGGAAGCTCTTCTGGTGGAGGTGCCTGTGCTGAATGAGACCTAAAGGCTGGCTGGCTTGCCTCATTCAACAAAGGAGATTGGATGCATCATTTTAAACAAATGTATAAATGATTCCTTTGGTGCTTTTATTTTCTTCAAAGGAAAGGATGTTTGTCTTGAGATGTGTTTCTGTGATCCTTGTTTTTCTCTGGAAACACTGGGGTACAACACAGTCTGCAAGGGCTTCTCTTCAAGACCTGGCCTTAATGTTAGATCCGTTGAAAGGGGTTGGAGGTTCTAATGGAGGTATTAAGAAGTGTGTTGTCCTTAAAATATATTGGCATGGTCTTCTAAATAGTCTGAGCAGGATAAAATAAAGGCCAGTTGCATTCAGAACAGCTTTGTGAATCTCCAGGAACATTTGCTACAAAATCTAATGTCCAGACTCTCAGCAGAAGCGAACGGCAAAACCTGGAGTAGAGAGCTTAAGCAGAAGCTGATTTGTTTCTGAATTTATTTTATAAAATGAGAAAATTGCAAAGATAAGGCCATTTCTGTAGCATGTTTTCAATGGCTTTTTGTATATCTCCTAGTGATTCAGGAAGAAATGTAGAAATCTCTGTGTGATACACTGTGTGCAGCAACAACCTAAATCGTCTCATGTCCCTAATGATGGAGTAGATTTCCTGTGTATTCAAGTGCCTGCTTCCCGGGTGCTGGAGATTCCGCCCCCCTGGCCTCTCCTTCCAGATTTCAGGAAATCTGAATCTACTGGCTTGTGAAACATGAAAATACAACTCAGTTACTTTTCCTTCTAGCTTAGAAAAGTCATGGGCTTCCTTGCCTAGAGCCCTGAGTTATCCCTGTGTTTTGAATGGAAGATGTTCAGCTGATGGTATCAACAGTATGAGATGTAGGTCAGAACTGTGGGTTTAAAATTAGTTTTAAGAGAAAGGGATTTAAAAAAATATATATGTTGTGGCTGTCTTTCAGCTGCTTTTATTTTTCAAATAATTAGTTACTATTATTTTCCCGCTGTTTCCTTGTCTAGAATGGCTAGTACAAAAAGCAGTAGAACTAACAAGATTTTTATCCTAGTCACCAAACTCACAGCTTACTGAATACCTTTTTTTTTTCAAGCTTCTCATTGAGATCTGAAAAATTATTCATTTTTTCCTTCTGCTTATGATCTGTTTTCTAGCCTTTTAGACCTGCTGAATGTAGGTGTGAGGTCCAGCTAAGTGAGAATTGGTAGCCCTTTAAAAGGCAAAAAACATGAGGAAACTGGAGGAGAAAAAGAAGGGCTCCAAGCCATTATAAAATGTATAAGCATGTGCCCTTTCTTTATGTAGCTGAGGAAGCAAAGCACCAAGCCTTTCAGTTTTCTTGTTCTTGTATTTTAATTCATTGTAAATCATAAAACTGAAAAGAGAGTCTGGGAAGGGATTAGGCAGTCATGCTGAATGCTGCTTTCAGACTTATGATAAATCAGAACTGACACTGAAACACCATCTTATCTGCTGTGGGTGCTACTGGCATCCCCTTAAACAAAATGGATAATTTCTTAAGCTTACAGTGAAATGCAGTTGTTCCGAGACGAATTCCATTGTGTTTCGCATCACAAAATGACAAGATGACAGGAAATAATTCTCTCATCCAGTTAAAGTTTCAGGGTTTAGGGAGTTATAATTAGTATTTCCTCAGATATAAATTGCTTACACGGCAGAGAGTTTGCAAGATGGACCCTTAGCATCAAGCACTCAGCCGCAGCAAAGCAAACTTTGGGGCAGTGCAAATGGCAATGATTAGTGTGAGTGACAATTAGCAGCCTCTTGGCTATAGATCATTTTGAGTCCTCTATACAAAAGTGCAAAATTGATGTAGCAAGCTGGAACATTCAACCTGATGTTCTGCTCACAAGTAATTTGTGTGTTCGAGCCTACAAGTATTTGCATTTATGTTGTGCTGTTTCTTAGGAGACCCAGACATGAACTTGGCCCCATCCTCTTCACCTTTTTGTATTTTGATACTACAAACAGTCATGAAGAATCTATGTCTGACTTTTCTTTTTTATTTTTGCAATTTAAGTAAATCGTCAGAATCAAATGATTTTATTACGTGACTTAAATTTAAATTCTGAAATTCACTCAATGTTCGGTATAGGGTATTCTGTTTTCTAACCCTACCTTTAAAGTGCGAGAGTCAGCTCACAGGGAGATGCTACATAATGACAATTATTTCCTTTATAATGCAGGTTCTTTGTGGTGCTTATAGTTACAGCACGTTGCATAATTTGTTGTACTCTTCTTTTTGTCCTAGGAAATAAGTGTATCTTGCTGTAGTCTTTCACTCCAAGGCTCCAGACTATTTTAATGTGTCTCAGTTTGAGAGATTTTATTAGTTGTGTTGTGTCGGAGTAATGGTAGGAGGGCTGCTTTGGGAGTGATGGAGGAGGCTGCAGAGCCAGCTTGCACGCTACCTCTGATGCTATAACTCCTCGGAAGGAGCCTTTATGGATGAAATTTCGTCTCTATTGACTGTCACAATTCATAGAAAAGAAAACCCAAGGGCATTAAATGTACAGCTGGGAGACAAGTTCAAATGCACCAATGACGAGAAATTCAGAGTAAAGGATTTTAACTGCCTTTTAACATACAGGCTTGAGATATCGACTGATTTAGCTATTTATTTTGTATGTGAGGCATTATTCGATAAACAAGTGCTTGAGCTTAGAAATAGCTGCGACTTACTGTTAGGAAATGACTTGCCTGGGAGCTCTTTACAGCCCAACACACTTTAAATGGACTTTCAAGCTGTGCTGTTGCAAGGTCCCCGTTTTGGGGCTGGGATAATGGAAGAATTACTGTGTAATGCCCAGCTGCAGCCGCTGTCTTCTTAAATATCTAACTTCTCACAAAAATATGATTGTAAAGTCCAAATTTCCTGACAAATCGAATGTTCTCTAGAGAGACGCTTCTAAAATAATTGCTGGCGGTGCAGTATCTCACTGCTTTCATCATACCAAGGTATCCCCAGCCTTTCTTTTAATGTGCTGTCAGAAATTTTATTGCTAAGGGATTATTAAGATGCAAGTGTTTATTTTAAGTTACCGTTCGTATCTTTCCTTCAGGCTAGATGCTAGTGCTGTATACCCCAACCACAATCAGTGCTTCCCCTGCACCCTGGGCTCGCTCTGGTCCTTGGAGGTCTGAGCATCTCGTTTCGCTGCAGGGTGCATCACAGGAATCTCGTTGTCACATTAGCAGAGTTAACATGACGAGCTCTGAATTCTCCAAGTAAAAGATGGAAAATTCTATTTCTACCTCTGTGCAAGGGAGCAAGTGGCACTAGATATATACTTAAGCAGCAAATGTTGAGAATATGTAGGCAGCATATAAATGGCACAGAAAATGGCCTGTACTGCTGAGCGGAAAACAGATTGGTTTTGTTTTGCTCGGTTTGGGTTGATTTAAATAACCCGAGTGGTGTGTTTTGAAGAGATGATACAGAGCAATGGGTTTTTGAAAGTGCAATAGCTCTTTTCTTTAAGCATCTACATTTTAGACTGAATTTATTAGACTGAGCTGTTTTGTTTGGCTCTGCCTCACCTCATGCAATGACAGCCACAAGTAGCTCTAGTTTAGCACAGCCCTGGAATGTGCCACTAATATGTTAACATCTGTTCGCTACAGCAGAGGTACAATGACCTTGGTGTATCATCATTAATTTTTCCCTAAAACAAACCATCCAGAACTATTGCTAGTAGAAACAATTTGAAGAACATCAGCATATAGTCAAACTTATTTAGTCTTTGACATTGATAGAAGGGTTGTTTCTTTTCTGACTGAAATTCATCAAGACCTCAAAGGCAGGGCCTTTGCTTTACTTAAGTATTGTAAAAATGTTTGGCACACTGGGGACGCTTTTATTCACCCCCATAAAAAGGTGGAAATGAGTGTATAAACTTTAGAAGACCTTGATTGGGTTCACAGGCTTCGTATTTAATCAGAGTACATACAAGGATTGACAGAGAACTTTGTCTTCATTTCTGTGCTTCGTTTCTGTGACTCTAGGCACAGCTCTATGAATTATGCAAGAGACAACATGTCCCCTTGGAATTTGGGGCGTATATATACATATTAGGCCAATTCTTCAACTAGCAGAAACTACTGAAGCTACATGGGTTATGGTGCAGCTACACTGAATTGTTGCATTTGAGAATCTGGCCCAAATATTTTGTGCTGCTTCCTTTTATTGTCCTTAATATTGACAAGTATCTTTCAAACAATTCACTTTAAAAAGTCCTAATAATGTAACCAGTGCTGTAGTAAGGAAATGCTATTCATAAAATAATTTACTTTGGAAGGGACCTCTCATGGGCTAACTGCAGTTAGTCCCATTACTCGGGACCTTGCCCAGCTCTGAAAATCCCAACCCTGGGTAGTCCACAGGCTCCCTGAGCTCCCTTCTGGAGGAGCTCCCCTTCCCACCTCTCACCCGTTTGACTCCAGGGAGGCTGGGGGAGGTGGTGTCGGAGCTTTGCTAAAGCCAAGTTGCATTCACTGCCCCGCAGGAGTGCAGAGGGCTGCTGATTTTGCCGCTGAAGGCAGTCTGGTTGCCTGAGCTGACTCTAATCTGGCTGTTCTCTGTTATCCTCTTGTCCCAGAGTAACCCTGAGGTCCATGTTGGGGGTCCCTCACACAGTCTTCCTTTCCCATGGGCTCTGCTGTTAGGCTCAGGTAACAGACATTGCTGGTAAAGACTGAGCCTGAGATCCTCAGCATTTTCACCAGGAGACAACTTGGGGGAATCTTTTGCATGGGACAAAAAGAACATTCATGTCATCTACTGCCTGAACTGTCATCTGTCCTGGCTTACGAGGTTTACCTTGTTTGCACACAACTTCTGCCTTCTAAATGGGGCTGCTCCTGTTCCTTCCGTTATTCTGGAGAGATAGTGGTGCAAACCTCCAAGAAACAAAAGGAGGTTTTCATTTCAGCTAATGGGCACTGGCATTTTCATAAACACCTTTACCTGCTACCTGGTTTCCAGAACGGCCATGGAGACAGAGGAGTGAAGGCACGAGGAGGCTATTGAGATTGGTTAAACTCCTGAAAGTTTCCAGAGATGGGGACTTCCTTGGAGCTCTGAGGCACAGTTCAGTGTTAATGGAGTTACCGGGTTAAGTTCATCGTCTTGTTTGACCTCCTGTTTAGGAGCCTGATGATGTGTGAAAGCCTCGCTGTCAAAGAGGAGTGATGGTGATGCAATTTTAGGGGCTAATGATTCTGCTGACCTAATGTCCTCGTGCAGCTGCTTTCTATTACTGTCGCTTAACTGGGACATGGTAGGCTCAAGGGACTGACTTTATATAATGAGCTGGCTGTGCAATTATGGCACCTATCACAGGACATTGGATCTAAATCTATCTCCTTTTTGGCTTCATCATCTATTTTTATATTATCCCGGCATAATGTGAACATTCCAAAAAAGGTGAGTTTATCACACGTAGGTGAAATGAACAGAGCTAGTAGCGCTGCTGGGCTGGTAAGAGGCAGAGCTTGTAAAGGAAATGTTTCCGAGCTGGCTTTGCGTGCTCTCCTCTCACCCCGGTGTTGCATAACCAGCCAAATTGTTGCCCTGTGAAAGATTTGCCAGCCCCCTCGTCCATATTTAGAGTCTGATTAATTTACATCTTGCAAGGTTAAGAAAGCAATGCAAAGGCATCAATGTAATTCTACCAGAACCAGTGTAAAAGCCCTACTGGCTTCACAGTTTACTTAAAAATACATTGTTTTCCCAAAATTGTAGATTGAGCTCATTGTAGTCATGTTTGGGATTTTTCATAAACTTCTGGTATCTAAACAGTAGGAAGTCTTGATTTGGGTAAAATAATGGGAATTACAAAGATTATCTAGTGTTCAAGTGCATTAGTGTATGCAGATATTTTCCTAAAAGCACACAAAAAAATAGGATTAGCTTCAAAGGGATTCCTTACCTCAAAAAATCTTTATTGATAACAAAAACTTCATAATTCTTATGAATTCTTATTCATTTGGTCATTCATACAGTCATTTTCTCTCATTACCTGCAAGACTAGTTGGATTTGTTCCCACCATTAAAGAGGAACAATTTTGCAAATTCTGCTCTGTCCAGAGCAGGTTTCTCTGTAATTGCAGTGTACTAGTTCAGTTCAAATTTCAAAGGAAAAAATCACATCATTTTCTAAATTGTTTGTAATAGACACTCAAATATACAGCATATTTGAGGTGGAATATGGCATGTGTAAAAATAATAAAAGCAAATGTTTGGGGGCTTACTTTCCATTCATTTATTTATTTTTCAGGGTTTAGCCATAGTACCCTACAGAAATAATAAAACAGACATTAGAAATGAAAAGACTTCATGCGTGAGGTGAATTACCCATAACTACTGCACGTCTTTCACATAATGATTTATATAACAAATTAGCTGAAAGATCGTAAACACTTATCCAATATTAACTGAGCCTCATAAATACTATTACAAAGTAGCTGAGGGCACACATTTCTCACCAACTGCTAAAACCATTGCCCGTATGCTTGATGGGTTTCCATAAATATGGAATAATCTGACACTGTTTTCCATAGGAGCAAGTGAAATGAGCAAACTTTAATTAAAGATACATATCTATGAGACTCGAGTCTCGATGTCACCCTTTGGGCATATTGCAGCCACGTGTGGCTTCAGAATATTGGATTTTTAATGGACCCCTGTGCCTCACTCTTGGGGCACGAGCTCAGTTGCATGTGTCTGTCCGAAGGGAAGAAGGGGGAAAAGGAAGCGTGATGCTAAATACCCCCAGCAACAGAGGCTGCTGTTTCTGGTCACTGCTCTATCTGATGGTAGCACAAGGGTTAAAGACAAAGTGACGTGAGCTTTCCTTTCTGGATCAGGTCTCCGCTTTGTGATGCTCAAATCTGTGCTGGGCCTTGTCAGGGATTAGATTTGTCCCTGCAGGTGTAGGTTGTTCTGGTAGTCTGAGGAATCTGGATGTAGAGCATAACTTTATTGTGCTTTCCGTCAGCATGTGCTTTTAAAAACATGAAGGAGATGGATGGAGACTAATGAATCATGACTGACTTAGCAAGAAGGTGGCATCTTTTGCCTACATATTTCTGTATGCTTTTGTTGAATGTAGTGTTTAAATGTGTTAAAAAGATAATTAAGATATATGCCTGTATTCATCATGATTACGGCACTAAATTTGCCATCTGCATTGTGGTTTCATGTTTCACAGGCATAACACATTAGGAAATAAAGTATTGCGTTATATTTTTGCTTTGTTTTCAACTTTGTCAACCGTGAATTAGTTTGTCAGACATCACATTATGATATTAATCAATGGCTTGGGCTGTTTTTCCCCTCTTCCACTGCTGCCATTGGACGCATGGAGTGTGAAGGTGGCACCAAGTGCTCCGCGTCGCACCGGGTGCTCCGCACACCCGTCACGGAGCCACTGCAACCTCGCAAGTCCTGGTCAGCAGCAGGGTGGAATCACTGCATCCCCGTCAGGAATACGTGCTGAATCCCACAGAGCCAGGGACTGCGCCAGGCTGAATACGGGGAAAACCTGCGGGCAATAAATCTTACATATCTGTCGCCACCACAGGTGGATTCACAAATTAATAAAAAGCTGCAGCACAGCGTTTATCTAGTGGCAATTTTTAAACCTTCCCAGCTTCACTGAGACAAATCCTAGAAGTGGTATTTCACATTTGTTCAGGTAAATACCAAGACGTTGTCAGACTTCTGCCCTTGATGTCCCCTGCGGAGCAAATCTGAGTTATCTCGCAGGTGTTTGCTGCGCTGCTCGGCGAAGAGAGATAGGGACAAGACCAATTCCTGAGTTGTTTATTGGTCAGGTATTTGGTGTTTCTGAGATGAAACTGCTTCTCAAAAACAAACAAACCTATATATATATATATATATATATATATATATATATATAAAACTTGATTCAATGTCTCCTGTATCTCATGGCAGAATTTTAATGAGACGTGACCTGCCTGGTTAGCCATATGTTCAACGCTTGCTGCAACACATGTTCAATCACACTTTATGGTATCACTCTCGTTTGTCTTCTCTTAACGCCCCCCAAAAGGTGAGATGCAGCTCACATACATCAAGAGCTGTATTCCAGTAAAATTACTTTCAAGAACATCTGTCATCTGTCTGTTGAAGGAAACAGCTCTCAGGTCACTTTGCCAACATCGATGATGGGAGAAAAGAAATAAAACCAATTCCAGCTATTATCTTGTCATTGACAATTCCAATCTTGTTAACTTTTTCTCTTCTCGGCTTATATATTTCTTCATCCTCAAAATCCTCTTTGAATAATGTTTCAAAAAGATTGTGGAAGTCAGAAGTCTAAATTCTGAAGGATGGGCGATAGTTTTCTAAGCTTATTGTAAATATTTATTTGCAGGATTTTTCTTAATCCTCTATTGGAAATGGAAGAAAACGCCTAAGGATAGGCACAGAAAGGGCACGCACTGAACCGAAGGACCTTTGGGTTGTTGTTCTTGCACTGCAGTACATCTTATGTACGTTATAGCTAACATATGAACGTGGCCAAGGACTTGCACGCAGATTCTTTCTTGGATTAGGACTGAAGTTGCCTCTGTCCCATTCCATACAAACCTGGAAAGGTGAAAAGAAGTTAAGAGGACAAAATTATGTGCTTTGTTAAAGGTAGTGTTCAAGTTGAGGTGAGCAGCTGCAAAAATTAAGAAGAAAACCTCTTCTCTAAAAAGATCAGTAATGAAAATGTGCTTTGTTTGGATTTTATTGGGCAGGACAGAGTTTCAGTGAAAAGGTTACTGACTCACAGGCATATATTTCAGAGTCCTGGAGTATGATACATCCCTTTTATTTATTCCTTTGTTTCCTGCTTTCTTTTCTGCTTTTTTTCCACCTCTCCTTCCTTCTCCTCCTCCTCTTTTCTTTAGCAAGGTATTTCATGTGTGCTTAATACTAATATGACATTAAATGAACCTTCCAATTTCATGTTCCCTGGAACAGCTTTCTGTCAAGAAGCTTCCCATTTATTTCTCTGTGGTGATGTATTGGCTAGAGGTATATAACATAGCAATTATTAAGTTACTATTTCAGCATGGCAATATGTCTCCTTTTAGTTGTGGCTGGAGAATAGGAGCTGTGTAGGCATCCGTGGTCAGGCATCCCAAGTTGAGCTTTTTAAACCTCAAAAACACTAAGGGTAGTGAAAAAGACAATTTAATATATTGCCAGTGTTGTCATTGTATCTCTGTTTTCCTCATTATTCATGTATTTTCATATATGTAGAATGGGAAGTTCTAAAGTGAGTGCAGCTTGAGGAGTAACCAAAAAAGCCATTTTAAGGGTGTTTTCTGTCACTCATGTACAGCTTCTAGCATAGAGTGTTGAGACTGCAGCTTCCCTGAGCGAGGAACATACGAACTTGGGGGGTTTTTTTGTGTCCTAGAGGGGTTATCATTTGAGAAGGACAGGAGTTCTACAGCTAAATTGTGATTTCTCTTGGTGAAATTGCTGTGTTCTTAAATAGTAGGTAAAATGTCAGGGACACAGCAGGAGAGAATGTTATACCTTGTACCAAGCGCGGGTAAGAGCAGTAAGCTACAGCGGGTGGGACAAGCTACAAAGGATCCACCAGCCTTATAATGCATCGGGATGCATCATCCCATACTGATTAGTGGACATGGCAGAGACTGAGGAGAAGAGGCAGGAGGAAACAGGGAGAGGAGGAGGGAGAACATCCCTATATGAATTTAGGTGAAGGAAGGTGTTTAAAAATGTAATAACCAAAGTTAAGGACTGCCAAAAAAATTGGAAAGATCTGTTCTATCTAGAGAATAAAGAGTTTTTGGTATTATCCAGGTGTTGAGGTGAATGAATACTAATGTTATAGGCATTTATAATATAAATAATGATGGGACTGTATCTCTCAGGCTAGGATTGAGGTAACCACTGCTACCTAAGGCATGATGAAAGCACTTACTTAATCGGGGTTTGCCCTGGATAGGGATGCGCCTTCCTGTTCAGGTGCCCTGGGTATTCTGCTTGGGGAAAAGGGTATCTGGCAATACCAGAATTCTCACACTGAGGGGTACAGATGTGTTTTGCAAAAACCTACAGCAAAGGAGCTCCCCGGGTTGTTGTTCTTCATCAACCCTGCACAGAATCCTACACTTCTGTCCTCACTCACTTGCTCTTCCAAACTTCACAGAAGATACAGCTGTTAGTCTAGAAGAAACTCCGCTTTTCAGGGACTGAAAGGAAACAAGCACCAAAAGGAATCAGTCATACAAATAAAATGGAAATTCCTTGCATTAGGATGGATTTTAACAAAGACTTTTGTTTAAGTTTTAGATAATCCACAGCTCTTCATAATCTTAACAACAGTCAGCTCATTAATTTCATGTGTGTTATTTGACCTATAATATTAAATTAACGTGTTTTACTGCTATTAATTAAACATTAGCTTGAGGAATGTCATTATTTTAAATAGAAACACTCCGTCTCTGTCTGCCATTGTACAGCGATGAGTATACTTTTATAGATCATAGCTCTTGTGATATGAGAATCATTTCACAGCGTTTTCAGAAATATCTCAGCATACGCTCATGCCCAGCCTGGGTGAAGTGCAACTTTCTCGGGTTGGGAGCTCAGCCGGGTGCAGTATTTTTCCTAACGTGACTTTGCTGGTGTCTCTGCATGGTCACCCACTCTGGGCAGGTATCAGCATGGTGCAGAATGTTCAAAATGGTGCAGTTCAGAAAATTATGATGTTCAAAATTAGCAGTGTCATTGTATTAAATTACATTTCATTTGATATTTTTTCTTTAGTATGTTGGCCTAAGAATGTGCTAATGACATTTAATAAAAATGTAAAGCTGGGAGGAACTGCTAATACTGAAAAGCCTGGAATATTATTCTGATCTGCTGGATTATCTGACTCTTCCTTGGTAAAAGAAGCGAATTAATGTTAGTAATACCAAGTAAAGGTCATACTTCTAGGGACTAACAAGACTTTCAACTGCTGAGCATGGATTTATCAGACAGCAACTTTGAAGGAAAAAGATCTGGCTATGATTAGTCATGAGATGGCTATACAGTAATAAGCTATGTAAAAGAGAAATATAATTTTAGGCTGTACAGATAAGTTATTAAAATAGAGATGCAAGATATGAGGGAGTCCTTGATTGGAATAATCAAGCTGGTTGCATATTTGATGGAAAGAGAGAGGCCCTGGAAGATGAGTTGGAGCAGGATTTGTGAACGAGGAGATTCAACTTCCAGGTCTGACATTGAAAGTAGAAGATTGAAGTTAGGTTTTTCATACGTTCTTTCTGCAATGCATGTTTTTAGCCATTTGCCTTCAAGGCAATGAGTTCAGGTGTAGTAAATGGAGAGGCTCTGCAGGGTGAGCAGGGGGGACCCTGGGAGGGGGCACTAGTGGTTGGATGCAGTTAAGACGAGTGGATGACACTGCAGAATGAATGTGACGACTGTCAGCAAGCAGGAAACAACTGCTAAGAGTAAAGAATCCTTATGATGAGCGATAACAAAAATTGTTACAAGCTGTTTGTAAAATAAATGGCACTGGAATAGGAAGGCAGCTTCTGCTTGTGTGCGAGATGAGAGATGAAATTCTTGAGCAGTCTTAAAAAAGTCATTCTAGTGATTACAGGTATGCAATTCAAATGGGGCTGAATCAATTTTTGGATAAGGTTAAATTAAATAACTGTGACAGCAGGCACCTTGTTGTGATGGGACAGGAGTTCATTTCCATTCCTAAATTCCTTTGAAATCCATTTTTGATGAATCTGTGGATGTTTTCCGTTGAGCAGCTGCTTTGCATTCAAATTTCCGTCTTCGCCGAGCACCCTTTCTGGGTCACGTTCAATAAGCTGTGCTCTCTTTTCCTGCCCATGAACTGCATCCTGCAAGTTGTCCTTGTCACTCCTTCCCTACTCCCAAAAAAGAGTGATATGATTGAAAATTATTTATTAGCACCAGTGTAAATATATATATATACACACATGTATATTTCATGTAATTAGTATTACAGCTAGGTTAGAATATTTCTAAGGTTTATAGGTTTATTTTTCTAAGGACAATAAGAGCTTTTTCAGCATAGCAGAGTTGTGATAATTTCATGACATTAAATTTTCACAAAGGCTCCTGTTTTTTTTGGCTGAGCCTCAGCTTTTTGCAGTATATTGATGACCAGCTCATTAATTTCATGTGTGTTGTTTGGTGCATAATAATAAATTATACTTGTACATACTATAAGTGCTTATGATCTGAAGTTAGTATCAATAGCAATTATGTCTGTTGCCGGAACTGAATTTTGTGCAAGTTTATGGTAGTAGTGGAGTAGTTTCTCTGTTGCTTGAGCCACCTGACTGTAATTGGGTGTAATTTAAGTTCCTGACTTGCTGCAAAGCTGTTTGGCAGGTGTGTTAAAACAAGGTGCAGCACTGGCTGCTGTAAGTCAGAGTTAAATAGTAGCCAAGTGGTATTTCACAAAGAAGCTAAGGGTTGGATGGTCTTGGGAAGTCAAAATACAAACTCTTCTTTTTTCCAATTCTGTTTTAGGGCACGAATAGGACCATAATTTCATTCACCTGTTTTACTTTCTGATGAACATGAGAGATACATAGTCACACCGCAGTTCCCTTCATTTTCAGCCATTCAAACCAAACTACAGATGTCCGTTACCTCAAAAGCTAATTAATGTGTTATTGCTGTGCTGAATCAATATTAATGCTCCTTTTTTTTTTTTGTATAATTTGCAGGTTTTGACAGCACTGGTTGCCAGCAGAGCTGAGGTAGGAAATTCTATCTTATACTGGTGCTATGTTTATGTCTTTTTTTTAAAAAAAAACAAGTCAAACTGGTTCTTTTCTGTCTGTCTATTTTGATATGGGGCATAGCATTTTATGGTTTTTGACTGAAGAATGAATTAAGTGACTTGGCTTTGGCAATTGTGCTGCTCTGGTGCTTAATGAACTAATTTGGGGATTTCCTTTATTGACCAATTAATGGTTAAGCTGATAAAGTCCATCCAGGTAAGCCTTGTTTTCAGGTAAGTCCTTCTGGAGGCTTCCACAGTCCTGAGAGGCCGGTGAGCATCCCGACCGCTTCCCACCACTCAGGTCTCATAATGTGTGAGTATTACAGGACTAGTAACATGTGCGCTACTGGAATGCGAAGGGCCAGGAGAAATAAATTTGGTTATATGACAGATTCTACTTGCTATGTTCTGCAAAAGCATTTCGTGAACATTGCCTGCATTGGGTGCTTTGTGTTGCTATCATTTAAACTGATCTTTTTGTATTCATATTTAATCTGTCAGCTTTTCTACTCGTGGGTCCAATTGAATTCTCTACTACTATATTCCCTGAAGCAAAGTTGCTTTAGATAAGATGTGTGGGTTCTCGATACCCTAAATTTGAATTAAAGCCAGCACTGACATGTATAATTTATTATGGTAGCTACTAATATTTTTGAAAGAATACATTGATTCAGAAAGTGCATAGAGCAGCTAAGGAGGTTCCATAATAAGAAGATCTAAAATTGAATTTGGATGGGAGAGAATTTCTAGCAAAATGCTTTGTGGTCCATGACCTTCATTAGGTGATGCTTTTCTTACTGCCTATGCCCATGGTACAGAATCAGTGTTTTATTGATCTTTGTTTTAGATGCTAAAGACACATTCACAGAAATGTTGTCATGTCAGACTGAATTTTTGGCCACAGAATCTGGAAACCTCCACAAATTTGCATTTTCCCTAGCTTTTCCAAGTAGTATTTTTGTTCTCTCTGCCTGGTATCCTTGACAAGCCTGTAACAGGCTGGGATGCAAGTTGGAGAACTTGGTTGAATAAAATAATTCTTGAAACATTTTTAGCTGCCATAGAACAGGTACATGTTCGTGTTCAGGTGCTTGCACTCCAGTAATCCATTTAGTGAGTATTTTATATGGTGTCAGTGTTCTTAATGGTATCTTACAGGGGAAAAATGTTACTGTTGTTTGAATATTTTTGGAGTAGATGATTGCTTTAAATAAAAAAATAATAGGAATGCTTTGTGACCATTGACTTGTGTGTTGTGCTGCACTTGTCTCGTTTCAGCTTGCTGTTGAATAACAGCCACGGTGCTTTTAATAACTGACGGGTATTTTTATTCTGTGCACAGTTACTGACTCATTTAAATGTAATGTCAATTGGAAGCTCAGGGTATTTCTATATGAAACTGTTCTCAGACTCACAGTAGGGAATTTGTGATGTTCTCCAAAGCTAATGTTTAACTATAACAAAATGTCTAGGTGACTCCAAGTGCTGTAGTCAGATAAATTTTTAATATGAACCTTTGGTAAATTAAATTGCATTATTAAAGAGAATAGATAAACTGTGCTGGTTACTTTAAAGAAGGAGAACATGAGTTCACTTGCATTCTGTAACAGAGTGACATAATTTAATTCATTTTTATTTAGATTAAAACTGTCACATTCGGTGCTTAATCCTGCTGGTCTGATTCAATTGCATACTTGATTCATCTGAGGGTGTCTCAGGGGTAGGATTTGGACCTCATTTTTCATTGCTTTAAATGTCTGTTGTTTTTATATCGATAGAGTCAGACGATGAATAATCACATTTGGTTTCATGTTCTGTCTGTATTTTTGGGCTAGTTTGTCAGTCTGTTGGTACTACTGATAATTTTGTATGCTCATAAAGGGTGTTTTCTCATTTATTTGCAAATTATTCCCATATAATATGTTTTTTTTTTTTTTTCTTTTCTGTGTATACAGTTCTAGAAATGCTGCAAGTTTGGGTTGCTCAGTTGTATTAATTTGTTAGTCAGTACCTTCATCATTTGAAAGCCTTAACAGAGTTAACACAAATGGTTGTTTGAAAATACTTTATCAGATGTCTCTTCTGTGATTTAACTCATGGACCAGCTGAGTTACTAGGCTGTAACTGTAAAATTATCACTGAGCACTGTTCCCCCTTCATGCAACTATTCAGAAGGAATGCCAAAGCTTGTTCTGGTGCAAGGAAGTCCTTTTATTTTGTTGAAAAGCATAATTAAGTGCTTTCCTGATTCAGGTCAATAGAATTGTTTTTATATAGTCCTAATGAATTCAGGGGAATAACTCTCAAGAATAATAACTAAAAAGAGTCTGCTGAGTTTGGTGTTGAAAGCTTGAGTTAGAGACACTTTTCAACATAGAGAAAGTGACACCTCTGACTTAATGGCAAAAATCCCAAAATTTCTCCCTGTGAGCTTCTTAGAGGAACGTAGTGGGCTGTGTAGTGTGCATGACATAGTACAGTGTTGGTATAAATTATTGAGTGTGATGAGCCTCACATATCTGTATGGATGACAAATAGTGACATTGCTGTCTTCAAACTTCAGGAAATCTACTTGGCCTGTTTTTTATTTTATTTTAAACTCCTTGTTCTTCTGCTAAGGAAAAGCTGTTTTGGCTTTCCTTGTGGTATGTCTTAATTCTGAGCTCCACAGTTCTTCACTGTGGGTAGTAACTGTCTCACAGGAGCTCAAGTCTGCTTAGAAAAAAGTAGGAAAAAAAAAGAGGGGGCAATATTTGGTTTTAAATTTTTTTCTGAAACCTCTTCCTGAAAATACTTGCTTGTTCTTGCAGTGTTGATCCAAATAGCCTTGAAATTTGTTTACTCCCCTTGTTCTTCCTGGTTGACATAGTTGTGTTCCCTTACTGAATTTTGTATGAAGTCTGAACAAAAATATAGCATGTTTCTGTTCCTATTGAATATTTCAGAAAGATGCAAACAAGGTTTTTTCCAAAGGCTGGTTGCCGCATACCAACTGCAGAGAAACAACCATGTCTAGAAAAAGCTGTCAAGTAATCCAGAGACCTTTCTGCTATATTTTAACACAAAGGGGCAACAAATAGTGACAGAGTCAACACTGCAGGCAGTGAAGCCTTCCATGTATAAATGCCAGATCTGCCCACATTGTGTCTTTTAGTGTTCTAGCCGTGTAAATATTCAAGTTACAAGAATCTTTTTTTAAAAAAAGGAATACCTAGTACGTTTTTATCACAAATGACTAAGCTCTCTTGCACAATAAAACAGTTAATAGAGCATGATAATGTCATTACAAAACAGGCCTCAGAATAGATTAAAATACAGCTATATACTGTCCAAATTACCATAATATATGTAACACTTGACATTTCCACATAATTCACTAGTACAGCACACTTTAAGGAATGCCTTTTTTCAAGTGTGCAAATTTTGAGTAATAAATGTCAAATAATATGACACTCCAGTCTTGTGTTATTTTTGGATGCCTCATTTGGCCAACTATATGACTTTTCCATTTCCATTCCTCTTTTTCTATTTTTGTATATCTAATCTTTGTGCAACTCTGTTCTTATATTTAGTGAATTGAAAAATGCACCCTTTTAATATATTCAGAATAGGAGCACAATTGAATGTAGTTCTCCATTGATCATTAATCATTAATGGATAAGCTGTAGCAAGGAGAAGTTTTGGGTGACATTTAGAGGGGATGAGGTGGTTTATTTTGAAGAAAAAAAAAAAAAAATGCTCTGCAGTGTCTTTTTAGGACTTCAGTTACCTTGAAATGTGGACACAGACTTGTGGTTTTTGAGGTATTAGTACTCATTCACATGGAGGGGCCCATCAGGTCTGGTGTGAGGGACAGTGGCCGGAGTTTGTGTGCTGAAAATGTACCCCTTTCTCTCCCAACCATGAACGTCTGCACTTTTTGCACAACACTGGTCCTTTTTGCAAGGGCTGCCTTGGATGGATTTAATAACTGCTCTCCTAGGACTAAATCTAATTTTCCATAGAGGGACTGTGCCGGCTTTTGTGATCTCATGGTCACTCATGGGTTTTGTTTTTATCTCATGGTTTTGCCTCCAGATTTCTGCGCTGTGGTCCCTGCAGCTGTGCCTGTGAGCGTTCCCCTGTTGAACCCAGCAGTGACAGCTGAGGATGTTCTGGTCAGTAGCTTTTAGAATCAGTTGACTTACGAGCACAGAATTATCTCAATGTCCTTTTTCCAGAAATCAAAACCCGAGTTCCTATTTTCCTCACATGTTTGTGCTAGTTTATACACAAAGGCTTTAAGAATCTGTTCTAATTCAGCACTGCTCTCTCTAAATCTCCAAGTCTTCCAGCATTTAGAAAACGTGCAGGGCTTGTGTTGCTTGTCTGTTCTTAAAATTCTTATGTAGTTAATTGTGAGCTGCTTGCCATATTTGAAGTCTTGATCCCCTGTTGTGGGAACAGTAGATTTAAGCCTTTCCTGAAAGCCTTGAAGTTACCAGTGCAAAGCTGGAGTGACATTGGAAAATAATCCCGCCGGTGCCTTGGGGAAGGCACCGTTTTGCTTTCTGCCTCTGAAACAAAAGTTGCTCCCACGAAGAGCCCAGAGACCTTCTTTTTCCTCCCCGGCCTTGGAGTGAATGATAGGGTGAAGTTCAAGGCCATCTTCTTGGGCGAAGTTAGAGGTCATGTCTACGTTGAAATACAGGTTGAGTCAACCTGTGACTAATGTCAAGGCCACCTTTTTTTACCCTCAAAAAGAAGGGGCTGCTGATATGTCTCAATAAAACGGGGAATCAACATCAGCTCAAAGCCAACGAGTTATTAAATCAGAGTGTGAGGAAAACCTCAGAACGGTAAGCAGAAGAGCATGGCCCCAAGGGCCACAAAGCCGCGGCCGATGAGGAAGGAACTGGCCGAGCAGGGTCACCCCCAGCACCGCACAGTCCCCCGCCAGCAGGACCACAGCATCTTCCCTGCCTAAGTGAGCTGTTCCATTTTGAAAGGGAGTCGGTAAAACAGTGCACGTAAAATAGATTGCAGTCCTTCGTAGCAAATGTGGGCCCGTTAATATTGTTCTGCTATTATTGTTTTGATAGAGACTGCCATGGGCTCTGTCCTTGCTAGTCTTAGAGCTCTTTCTGCTAGTTTTTAAGGTCTTGTTGGTTCTTTTCTATGGGGAAACTCTCAAAGGAAACTTGCTTCAGGGAAACATGAATACTTGGTTGGATGCTTGTGGAATGTATTGCTACTAATGTGCATGTAGATAAAAAAAGACATCATTCATTTTTCTCTAGCCTCTCTGTGCTTCTTCCACCTCCAAAGGGCAGTCTTTGGACAGTCAAACACTTAGGCTGCCATCGCTCCAGTGCCAGTCCACGCTCAGGATACAAGATATTGCCATTTTTATTTCCAGAGTGTTTTTCAGAATGAAAACTTCCTTACCTGGTTAGTGAATATTTCACATCAGCTGGGGCATCTGAATGAGCCTGTGCCTTGCTATTGTTCACCAGCTGTATGTTCACTGTTTCAGGCGAGCAGTGCAGGAAGGCACTGAGTGCTCATTCTTGATGAGTGGTGAGGAATTTGCTGTTAGCACTGCTTTAATGTATATATCTTCTTAGTTTCTTCAGAGCAAGGAGATGCTTACATCTTCTTAAGGGGCAGTAGCAATTCTTATTGATATTTACTTAACAGTAAATATCAAGAAAAAAAATCTGTTTCTCTTAAAATAGTTTACAGTGGAAATTACTTAAAAGCATGTAAACAGAGCAAGGGGCTGAACTCCCACTGCAAGGCATCAGTGGTTAGTTCAGAGTCACTTTTAAATCCTACTGAGCACCTACCTCTGTCCTTAGATACCTAACAAACTCTCAGCTGTTAATGACACTTGCAGCCACTACATGAGTTGCTGTAGCCTTGACAAGTTAATCTGGACCTTATGAGTGTGTCTGGAAAGAGATTCAGAGCAGTCCATGCCAATAGGTGAGCTCTGCATGTATGTGAGTGCCTGCTCCTCTAACCTCCTGGAGCACCCAGCTTCGGTAGCACCTGCCAAATTCCCCTTCCACTGTCTTTAGCAAAGGCAGATTGCTAAGTATCTTCAGAGGCTTAACAGCATTAGTGACAAATATTTGTACAAAACCTGTACAGAGGGGGTAGGAGGGAATTACAAAAACCCTTTAGCCACTTTGTAAATTAAATGTGTATTTATAGGACCATATTCCTTCAATATGAAACCCTCTATGGTAATTTTAAGCTTTGCAGTATGAGAGACAAAGTCTTGCTCAAGCTGCTAGTGTAAAGTCTAATTTTCTGTGTAAAATATGAGAGCTACAGTGAAATATGAGCCTAGAGAGCAACTCTTTTGATCTTGAGTAGTCAAAAGGTTGGCATGTATAATGCTATGGAAATAAATGATGTCAAAACTGTAGGAAATAATTTATGGTTTGGGGACTACTTTACTGATAGAAGTAGAAGCTTGTAACGTGAAGTAGTTCACCATAAGAAAATGAATAGAAATTATAAACTTTTATTAAAGAGATGTGTTAGATCCTGCAATGTACTACCATTCAGACATATTTGTTTGGCTGATAATTTACCAACACACATAAAAATAACTTTTTAAGTTATTAAAAAGGGCATGCTACAAAAAATATAATTGGAAGCTTTGACTTCATGTCCCCTTAAATAAATACGAGGCATTAGCTGCTTGATCTGGCTTGACAGAGACTTGGTCGTATGAGTTGTCTCACACACATCTGTAGTTGCAGTGTCCTGGCTCTTGTAAGCTCGTACAGAGGAGTGTTGCTTTTCTAATTTTCAATTGTCACAGCATGAACTGCGGGTGTCCCCGAATGTTTCGTGCTGCTTTGAGGAAATATTGTCCAACAAGCCCCCAACAACAATGATTGGTGGTGGTAGTTGTTATTATCATTCTCATGCTGTGTAGACTTCTGTAGTATTCAGGGCTCTTCTAGCTGGGAATTGATAATCTACAGTGGCTTCAAACTAGGATTTTTGTTTGTTTGTATTGAACATACGTGTGCAAAAAAACAAGAACCTTGGACTAAGAGGCCTGGCTTACATCCGTGTCCTTAAAGAGGCATATTCTTCCCTAGTACAGAGTATCCTTGGGAGCAGTCTTTTAATTGTTTTCTTAGATTTATTTTATTTTCAGGGCCTTTATATTTCCTTTGAGTTCTGTAAAGCTTTGATTTTTCATTGCTCAGATTCACCTTGGTCCCTCGGTTTGGGGCTCCAAAACTAGTTGGGGAACATAGAGCATGACATAAGGTTGTCTTTTTTTTTTTTTGTTTAGACTTGTATTTCATGGAATTTTGAAAAATGTGCTAAAAAAAGGTGTTCTTATGCAGATCTATGCAACTTCTGACAAGACTGGTTAGATAAATATGGATGTGATAGATGAGTAACTCTGATTCAGAGACCTTTTGGCAAACGGTTGGCAGGAGAGCAAAAGGGAGGCATTTGGATGACCTGCTACTTTATTCCTCATCTATGGATGGAAAAAATGAACAGAATCCACTTGGACTAAGCTCTTGCAGAGACTTCTGTAGATAGCTAGATTTAATAAAATAATGGCTACTATGAGCCATCTGGCATGTCTTTTGTATATATATGTATGATATGTGTACATATATATATATATATGTATTTAGAACAGATCTGTGCCTATGAGAATATGGCTCCAGAATATGTCTCAGCATCACGGATTTGTTGGCAGAAGTGAATATAAACTTGTGTCATTAAAGAATTATTATTGAAAGTGCATTTTCCCTATTGTATCTTGTTTTTAGCTTACTTCTGCATCTCCTTTCTAAATGTCGTGACGTGTCACTGCCTGCAGGAGAATCTGAAAATATTTTGATAAGAATTCTAAAGTTGCTTGATTAATCACTCCCTTTTCAATCATCTTGTTGTGAATTTTAAGAGTATCAAGCTGTCGGAACTGTAGATGTGTCATATTGATCCTGGTGATTAAATCAACAAAAGGAAACTTGATTTCAGAGGCAAAACTTAATATTCTTAAAGGTAGAATGTCTCCTAAATATTTATAGGCTGCAAAAGTTGATCAAGTGCCTTTGTTCTGTGATTATTACAGTAAAGGGTGACATTTAGCTCAGATTCTCGTCGTATTAATGTGATGTGGTAATATATAAATTCAAGTGTACGTGTTTTCAATCATATGACTGCACAGAGGTAACTTTTTTCTATCTGGACAAGGCAAGAAGATAAATAGGCAAAAATGCGTATGTATTTGAGTGATAAAGTTAGTTTAATGATTCCAGGGGAAAAAAAATTCCTATGATTCGTACAGTACTGACTCGATTAAACAGGACAGAATCATGCAGTTCAATTAATGTGCAAATATGTGTGCACTGAACTTTCATTCCATTTATCACATGGACATGGAAATAGGGTCATTTTTTATCTCTATATTATGTATATGACATCTTAGTTTGCTTCTTGTGTGTTGCCATGGGAAAAATAGCAATGTGGTACACCACGGGCAAAAGGAATGGGAGATAAATTCCTCAGCTGTCACAAACATCTTTGAGCAGATCTTTGTTTGAAGATAAACCTCTTCCTTCTGCAAGGATTAACATTAAGAAGGTTTCTATGTGCTCTTCCTATTAAAATAGTATGCATCTTTTGGCCATATGCTGTGAAAAATCATTGGCAACAATGATTTACTGTCATATTTATAAAGTGTATATTTATCAAAGAAAGTGTAATCCATAGAAAAACCCAAAAGGGAGTTTTAATAGAAAATACATTAGTATTCCTCATTAGTTATTTAAAAGAGAAAGTGGCCCATTTTGATGGTTTCTGCCATCTATAAACCCAGAAGAATTTGTTAGAGGACTGCCCTGCTGGAAAGTATGGCATCCCCAGGTTATCCTGGGCAGGTGTTGGAGCAGACGCAGGTTTTGTTACGGTCCTTCCCTCGACTGAGCCCTGCAGGCAGGTCACACCAAGGCAGCTGTGCTGGCCCTCGCTGCCTGCAGTCTCTGGGAAGGTAGAGAAAAGCATCAGTGACTGATCCACCCATTCTGCCAAAGATTTGAAAGAAGTACCAGGGCAGTCCCTAAAATCTGCCCCTTCTCTTGACTGTTTATTTTAAGAGAAGGTGTCAAGGGTTGCTCAACCAGTTTATGCACTGAGAAAAATCTACATCGGAAATGCACTTATTGGGTGAAGTAGCAGATTATGTTTTTCTTCTTTTTCTATTACAAAATTTCTTTTTGTTTTCTTTTTTTCTCTGTATCTGTATAGTAGAGGCAAGAGAACAGGAGCTGCAGGGATGAACAGTTGCCCCTGGACTGCTGTTTTTAGAGCCCAGATCGGCTGCTCGGGGAAGAAACTGCTGCCAGCCTCACACAGGGAGGTTAGAAAAATCTATGAATAGTCTAAGGGGAGGCATTTGTAATGACCTGGAGGGCAGTGGAAAAACTGAGCAAATATGAGGGGGAAATCCACCCCTTTCTCCTCCTCACCACTGGTAACTCTGAAGATGGGTCAATAAGGTATAGATAAGGAATTCCCTCCTTCTTCTATGCCCTTCAACCTTGGTTGCCACGTGCTCTAGATAGCCCTGCCACAAGCAGAGGGGCAGGACTAGGTGATGGTCCAGAGCTGCCTTCCAACCTCAACCATTCTGTGATCGTGTGTTTTCAGGGGTGGCAGAATTCACGTATTTCTGTGGTAAGAGTGGCACCAGCGTGCTTCAGGCACGGGGCAAGTTCTGCATCCTTCGCCTCGCGAGAGGGCAGATGGCAGAGGGCAGCCCTGGCTGCTAAGGCTCTGCTCTTGCCCAGCACATCCATGTTTCTTTGCCATTGAAGTAGGAGTCCCGTTTAAGGTTAAATAGAGAGTTTCCAATTATTTGTAGCCGGAAAGTAGTTTATTCACAGCAGAAGATGATTTTTTTGAAGAATGATTAAAGTGATTTGCTAACCAAAGGATACCCTCAATTTGATTGTGAGCTTTTAATTTGAATTACTAGGCTAGAGTTTTGAGAATCATCTCAAAGGTTTGGAAGGTTTCCATTACAGAACTGGTGAACAACAGCTGGTTTGAAAATTACCATTTCTTGCTGTATTTAATTTTCTTTCCTCTGTGTCCTTTGTCCCAGAGGAACAGGGAGAGTGTAGCAGTGAATAGTACTCAAATAATCTCAGAGCTGACTCCTAAGCAACCGGAGAAGCTCTGTAAGTTCAGTCTTTTAAACTCAGTTACTTTTCTGCAGACTTGAGATTCAGACTTCAGACATAAGAGCAGCATTTCTCTCCTGTCCTGAATTCAGTGAACGTTTAGGCTAAGTACCTCCCAGCTGAACAGCTCTTCACAAACCGCATGATTTTTGAAAAACAAAATTAAAAACATAGCTTTGTGTTTGAGCTGCAGGTGCTTTATTCTAGCAAATAGTAGAAGGGTATCTGTAGGCAAACACAGACAACTACATGTTGATAAGGCCAATCTGGGAGGAAGTATCTGTGATGTTGAATGAACTCTCACTACAACACTACGAACCTGACGTTACAGAAGAGTGCTCTAAGACAAGACCAAGTACATATGTCATTTATGAAGCCCCTTTTCTATGCAGTGTGTTGTGTTCACTGGTTTCGCTTGTCTTGCATTGCCTTAGCCCAAGAAGCCAACTGCACGCTGGTAGTTTTGAAACCTACATTTCCAAAGAGAATCACGGTATTAGAGAAAAGCTTGCTATAATATTAACAGAAAGCCAAATCAAACGGGCCAGCATGTCTCCGTTAAACTTGGCAAAAAAATAGTTAGCTCCTTGTCATGGAAGATATATTTGATTATGATTCTCTGCTATTCAGTACAACTTTTAAAAAGTCCATACAGATAAGAAGTCTTAAGGAGATATAAAAGCACTGTATGAACAAATATATGTAAAGGTAGCTGCAACTGACAGAAAGTTAAGGGTTTTTTGACGATAATTTAAATACAAAATTAAAGAAGACCTGTAGACTCGCCAGCGAGTCTCACTGAGCTGTTCTGCTAGAAAATAGTAGGCATTTTCCCATTAGCTTGTGGATGGCAAAACTACAGCTACAAAATTCTCTCATCTCTTAAACAGTCTCTATATTCTGCTTTTCTTCCTGCTCTTAACCCTATCATCTTTGCATTGTCAGTCTCAACTTTCTCAAATTTTTCTTCATCTCTAAAGGGCTGTGTTAGCACACGTATCACTAGCCGAGCGCTGACGTCTGTCACTATTGTGCAGAGTCCCTTTTATTGATGAAAATGAAATAGTACCATTCCAAATATAATCATGTTATAAAAAGCGATAAAAAAGTGATGTGCAGTGGAAAGAGAAAATAGAGAGTCACTGTATTTTAAGTGGAAGTGCAAGTCCCGAAGGTGATATTTGGCCTGTCCCCTTAGAATAACAATTAGAAATGATAATTGTTGGTCAGGTTCCTCTTTCTAGCTACATAATAGTTAGAGATTTAGGAAATATTGTTTTTTCCACAGATTTCTATTTCCATTATTTCGCTACAATAGAAATTAAAATAGAAAACATGATAATATAGTCAACTGTGTAAACAATTCCAAGTGGAAAGTTATTGAAATACTTCCTGAGGGTTCCGGCACTGCTGTTTTAGTGTAATTAGTTTGCAAGTCAATTAATATCAGAACAAACATCTAACCATTCCTTCTCGGTGGTTTGGCATATGCTAATCCTGCTCTTTCTGCAGCTGTCAGTGCTCAGTTGTTGAGGCCCTTTGCGACGGGTAGCCCAGACTCTGCTTCTCGCTGAGGTTACGTGACACCAGGGTGACCCGAGGAGGCAGCTCACGTCCCTCTGTCTGTTCTGTAACTTATGGATGCAGCTTTTCCGTGCACTTTAACACTGGCGTTAACCTCTCCGTCCTAGTTAAGTGGTAAGAACACAAATGAGCTTTTAAGGAAGATAAAATTACATAGGTTTATATGAAATATGACTCTAGTTCAGAAATCAAGTGGCAGGTGATGAAAATGGCTCTAAACGTTCCCAAACCCCCTCAACAACGATAGTAAGTTTATCTTCAGGAGCGTAGGAAGTTTTTTTTTTTTAAGTGACCTGAGATTTGAATTGAATTATCTCTGTCCATTTAATTAATGGTAATATGGGCCATGAGACATTTCTGACCTTTTCTCCTAAATGTGTTCCACATTTAACAGAACTGCCCTTTTTTGTTGTTTGGCCACAGTATCCTTCACTGGAGTGTGCTCGGCTGCCAAAAAGAAAACAACAGCTATTAGGAGGAAAGGTTGGTTTGGAGAAAATTTCCATTACTAAAACAAGTTGTGGAGTAGCCACAATGGAATATTTTTCACTCAGTCCAAAAAAAAAAAAAACAAAAAAAAACCCACCCAAATCCCTGTTCCCATTTATGAAGACATATGATTGCACCCTGATTAAAAGTAACTAAAAGCATCTTTAATTAGATCTTTATCTCATGGGTTTAGAAGAATGTTCTATTTTAAATGAATTAAGATGAAAAAGTAGTATCTCTTGAATATTTTCTTAATGAACAAGAATTTTTTCTGTACCTTCCTAGTGTTTAAAAATAAAAAAACCTTGAAACTATAAAACCAAAATTGCAAACAAAAAAAAAAAAAAACATGAGAGACAAAAAGCCCCTAGCAACTTCATTGTCATCTTCCCCATAACTGCTTTTGAACATTGGATTTTCATGGAAAGGTAACCATTTACTTTCTACATGAGTTGCTGTGATAAGAATTTATTACAGGACCTCAGGGAAATGTTGTTACATCTATTAAAAAAAAAAAAAGTTACCATTAATTTTGTGGAATTAGAACATCAATTTAATTTGGCCTCCTTTAATTGATGTTAGGTAGCTTGGGAACTGATGTCCTCACTTTGTAAATGCACTTAATCACGTCTTGCTGCAAAACCTTGAACATAATTTTTCCAATCAGAGCTGACAGTTCTAGGGTTAAAGCTCAAAGCTAATAAATTCACATGGACTAGATACTGTACTGCCTGGTGTCATTCTTCAAGAATATTTATACTGCAAAGCAAGTCTGAATAATTTTAATTAGATAATCCCACTAACCGGTCTCTCTCTAAATAAATTTTATTTGCTCGTGTTAGCACTGTAATTCAGTTTGATGGTGTTTTTCTTCATGGGGAAAATATTCCTCAGCTTGTAAGGTTGTCAGCTGGCATACTGCAGAGCACGGTTACATGTGCGGGCAGGGTGCCTGGCGCTAAGTGGCACTGCGGTCATTATTTCTGATGGCAAAAGGCAAGTGGCTTTGGCAGCACCCGGACAAAGACACTGTCAGGTTAAAGCTGGGCAGGTTACGAAAGCAAGTGTCGACAGGCCCAGGTTAATGATAGCGCTTTAAATGAAAATAGGGAAATGTGAAAATAATTACTTTAAAAATTAGCCTGCTTATTCTCATTTGAAGAATAAAATTAGATTTGGGAGTGTTTACGGAAGCGTCCTAACACCCTCTTTCTGCTGGAAAACCCCTGCTGCCATCAGAGTTTTCCCTGGAGATCGTGGCCCAGCTGAGAAAAGGGGAGATGCTGGGAGAGGAAGAAATAAGAACTTCAGAAGTCATTTTGTCACAGAATACAACTTTTCCTTACAGTTATTTACCTTCCTCTTCTTACTTAGGCTTACCTTTTCCAGGGGACCTAGTACAAATAATGTGATTTGTCCATGTAGTACGTGGGCAAGATGCCAGCAATCCTCCTGCTGCAGCTCCATCACTGTGTTGAGTGTGAGGCTTCGCTGGAGGGCTCTCCGTGGGATTCCTCCATACAGGAAAAGGCAGGGGAAAAAGGCAATATATTCGGTAATTGTGTCTGTCCAGGTGCTCTTTTTGGTATATTTTCCACGCTCAGGACGCCGTATTTGCAGAAGCAAGGCCGTGACTTTGAACCCCATTCCCACGAGGTGGCAGTGGGCAGGGATCACGCTTCCTTCCGGGGCAGAACGCCAAGATCAATTCTGCACTTAGTTCTTGCAGAAATGAAAAAGTAGCGACTGCAGCGATCGGAGACAGATGGTTACCGTTTTAGAGGTTAATAAGGCAAGCAGGTAGGAGCAAATTTGTGGAGCAGAGTTGCGTTTGTAATTGCACGTTTGCTTTCAGAATTGTTTCCCTGGTCAAAGAATGCGTGTTTTAAATTGTTTTAATGAAAAATCATTTTCCTGCCTTCAAAGAAGAAAAGCCAGTGCTTTCAGACTTGCGACTGGGAATGAACTTATGTTCTAAGAAAGCGTAACTCTTCTCAGGTAAATCTGTAATTAACCTCTTTTTATTAATGAATGTAAATAGATTTAAAAAAGATGCTTTGGCTTATTATTTAATAATTAAATAATTTTATCTTTGCACTATTGGATTTTGATTAAGTGTCTTGGCCTATACTGAGCACTGTCAAATTCAACACTCTTGTGTTTTCCCAAATCACTTTTCACACATGAAGTCTGACTCTCCCTTCCACACATCTAGGATTGCCAATAAGCTGTTCTGATTAGCGCCAAAGAGTCTGAACTCTGAGGAATGAAACAGATGATGTTTCAACTGCATAAATATTTCCCTCTCGAGGAGAAGGATTAGGGAATGACTTTAATCTGAGCCCTATCGGTCCCAAGCAGGCAGGGGAGAGCTGATGGATTGAGGGCAAACGTTCAGCTCTCTCTAAGCACGTTTTCCAGCGCTGCTAGTCTTGGGAAATGGGGATGCCAGGGAGCACCACAGCAGGCATGAGCTTCACACGAGCCGAACTGCGGTGCATATTTACGATTCCTGTAGTGGAACAGGCTCTGCGACCAGGGAGAGGAGAGACTTTCCCTGTGGAAGCTGAGTGCTCTGCCCTACCGCCTCGTCCTGGACCTGGCCTGAGCTTCTCCCTTCGCATGGGGCGCTCTCTGATTTTGTGCAGTTGTCTAAAGAGGCTAACTAGAATCCGAGCAAAATGCACAGGTATAATCATGTATATTCATTGAAAATAATTTTTTTATAATCTATAAAATTCACATTTGTCATGTCTTAAAACACATTTAAGTAAAATATAGATTCATATTTATAATAAAATGGATTTACTCTGTTCTCTATTCCCTTGGAGATGGCTCTGCAGTGCTTGGCAGGTGCTGAGATGTTGCAGGTACAGGTCCCACTGGTGGGTAGGTCGTGTCTCGCAGCTTGGCCATGTCCCGCGAGGTGACGCCCGGAGCCGACGGGTCCCAGGAGCTGCTCGGGTGTTTAATCCCCTCGAGGAACCCTGTAGTCTTTCCAGCAGTGTGAGTCAGGAGCGTGAATGTGGAAAACAGCAGAATCGCTGAATATCCAGCCTTGATCAGAGTATCTGCTAATGGAGCAGCCTTCGTGTCTTCGAAGAGGATATAGATCTGTGAAGGAGCAGAGTTCATTTGGGTCTATTCTGTACCAGATTCGTTAGAGGGAATGAAGCCTCCAGGGAATAAAGTGCCTGGCATGATCAGATCTGAGAGTGTCCTCATTCCTGTGTGTGATAAACCTCTACTGCTTAAGTTTTGGTACAGCCCTAAGCATGTGTTCTGTCCAGGTAGTTATTATTTTTGACCTATATATTATGAACTTGTTACATTCCTCTTACTATGTGAGAAGTAAATAAACCACTCATATTAGTGCAGAGTGGTGTTATTTCATTCAAGGGCAGGGAGGTTTGCACTACCCTTAAAATTAAGATCATCATTCAGTCATTGTCTCACCTCGAGTAATTGCTTTTCTTCCTACTGTGTTGTTAGGGAAGGGCTTTTTTTTTTTCCCCTTATCTTGTTGTGCATCATTTGGATCTGACAAAAATCACTATAAGCAAATTCGTATATGGATCTGATTTAATACAGAAGTATACAGAAATGCTACTGGTGTTTCATCACTGTAAAATCTGTCCTGGGGATTTTATTTAATTGGATTTGCAAGGTACACATTTCTCAGGACTGACAATCCTATTTTTATTTTAAATATTTATCTTTCGAGTCAGTAGCTTGCACTGACCATTTCGGTGATGAAATTGAATTTGAGAACAGCGTGGGATCCTGTTGTTTACATTTGTATTTAACCTATGACTGGTAGAAGGAAATCCATTAGTGAATATTCAGTTTCCAGTAGTTCATTTTGGTTTTTTAGTCATGCACTGAGGCCACCTCTCCTAGCCCCAAAGCCAAATACTTATTGCTTTTTTAATCAGCTCTAACACTTGCAAGAAACTTAATAAGGGGCAGCTTTGGGCACACATAAGTAGATGGTTTCAAAGGGTTGCAAACTGCTGGGGGCAGCAGAATCCCAGCTTTGGTGGAGTGGGACCTCCTGGGATCCCAGCAGCAGCAGCTCCTGCCTCGTCTCCTCCATCCCAAAGCAGCTCTCCAACCATGGCCTCCTTGATGGCTCTGCTGACCTTGTTGTCTGAACTAGGCCCTAATGCAGCTTGCAAAAATAACCACTTTTTTCTTTCTGAGCAATGCAGAGCTTAATGATGGGTTTCTCAAAAATGAGCTCTGTGGAGTTCCCAGGAACTCAGTTTTCCGGAGGGCTCCTCTTGGCTCATTGGCCAAGGGGGACAGCTCAGATCTAAAGGCACTAGGGAAGTGGCTCACGAAGGACAGGGACAGAGAGCAGAAATAGTTCAACCTCCTGGTGGAAATGATTCCTGAATGGGCTTGGGAGGGAATGAGCATACAGCTCAGAGAAGTCAAACAAGCCAAACCGTTGTCATTTTCTCTTTTTTTTCTTTTTTTTTTTTCTTTTTTTCCCCATCTTTGAAAATTTTCCTGGTCACGGCTGGATGAGTCAGTGATTGAGAATATTTTTCCCTTCATTTGGTTGAAAACTCCAGGAGTCATAAATATTTCACCAGTATCTGCGGCAAGTTTCCTCTGCTGTGATTCATGGGCTTTTGGATGCTTATTTGGAAAACGTTATTGTCCGTCTTTTCTGCAAGAAGCTTTCCCTTGCGGGTCCGTGTTGCTCGGAGCTTACCTGTTTTCCTCTGTGGCTGAAATTTTCTGCTGCTCTATCAGGGAACTAAATGCTGCTGGTGTGGGGGACAAAGCATTTAGAATGAAAACCAGTGTTCAGCCTGCATGTAGACTGAAGCTGTTAGCGTTAGGAAGCTATTGGGAGAAATGGCATTTGCTGTTAGATTCACAAAAACCAAGATTAAGCTAAGCGGGGTTTTTCAATATATATATTCCATGCACCAGGCAAAAAAGTCTTCCTTTCAGCCAAAAACAAATATATATATATATGTATACTTGCACACTTCTTTTTTCCAGGATGATTCTGGAATTAGGATTAATATGTCTACCATGAAATAACTCTACCCTCTGGTATACCAGCATAATAACATGTCCCAGCTAAGAAAGTAGCGGGTTCTCCCACATGCTCCGTGGATGTAACTGAATTGTTTTCCCCTGTTAAATGAGCTTTCCCCATTGGGGTTGGAGCCTGCAGAGGCTGCACATGTCAGACTCATCGCGCTTAAGTCACTAATGGTTTGTTTGAGCCTTCAAGGAGCAGTGTTTTCATTCCGGGTTTGCGTGTTACTGTGCAGCAACCGTGTCCAGAAACTGTTTAGGAAAGTGAAAAGACGATGCAGATGGAACAAGTTAGCAGTTAATGCAATTGTTTCCCCAGCGGAAACAGCTGGGGACCTGAGGAGATGCAATTGAAGCAGAGAGGCAGCTGCCGGCGCCTCCCCGGGCGGACTGCAGAGCCAGCCTTCCCGAGGAGCCGGGATATTTGATTAGATCCACTGTGAGTCACACAGGCTTCCTCCGTAGACCTCCTGACTCATGAGGTGCTTTAAAAAACCAAACCAAACCGAACTGTGATTATTCTAAACATAGGCTAATTTCTACACTCAGACCAGAAACCAATTTTTGGTACCAACTATAACCTCCTCTACAGCCCTACTTTAAACAAACTTTAGGAGGTTGTTATTTCCTAAATTCCTTGAAATGCCCAGCTCATACACACTTCCTGGTCAGAGAGTTGTTCCAAGAATGCTCATCAAAACCAACTTAACAAGACCATTGCTTATTTTAATATAGCAGAACTTCGCAGAATTTTTATTAAATAGTACTTTCTGTTTTGCAGTGCTGTATGGAGAAGAAACTTCCCCCCATATCACTGAACTCAAAGTCTGAAAATGCAGTTCTTTTCAGGAATATCTCAATCCTCTTCTGTGAGGTAGAAACCATTTAAAATTCAATATTTTAGTTTTATACTGTTATGAAAAAAAATGGGGATGCATGCATCTGTCCTAAGTATTTGTAAGAGCACAAGCTTCATAAGCTTTATATGTTATCTCAGCTCTGGATGTAAGGCTACCTAATTTTCTTCCCAAACATTTGCTTTTATTCCCCATAGAGCTACACGGGTCTGTTGATTCTCACTTCTTTTTCTCTTCTCTGTGCTCTTTCAGGTTTGTTTAGATACCTACCCTTATTTTAAATAGTTTTAAAGTCTCTGAAGTCTCTCTTGAATCCTTAATATTTGCCAGAAAAGATGGGAATAGCACATAGGAAGTGACGATGCCTTAGTTTAACAATTCCCACAAAGGAGATTAAATATATACATATTTATATATAACGTCAGTTCTGAGCGGGAGGTGCAGAGCTAGGGGTGAGCCATAGGTTCTCATGCTTTTTTCTTCATGTTACTGTCATATCATTGATTGACTTCTGTTGCTATGGAAATATCAGAAATGCTATTTTAATGTAGAACAGCTAATTGTCCTACTACCGTCACGGAACAAAGAGCTTTTTCTTTCCTCTGAGATGATGCTTAAGTGGATGAGTGAATTTGAAAAATGGCAGAGTAAACCCAGCAGAGAGATACTGCAGAGCTGTCACCAGACATGGTGCATGTGCGCCAGTGCCAGTGGTTTTGCTGGTCTAGTATAAAGAGAGATTGGTGGAAGTCAGGGCATTTGGTCCTCACAGAAAGGCAAGCCTTGAGTAGCAGTATTTGCAGAATATGTATTAAAGATGATCCTGGATTCACAGTCACTGAACAGCATGCAAGGAGAACACCTGCACAGATCAAGCTGCTCCAAAGCTTGGAGCATCACCATGCTCCAGCTTCTTGCAGAGCCCAGGAACCAACCCCAGCTCCTCTTGGCATGACTGTAGCAATAGCCAGGACCTCTTCCTGTGCTGCAACTCTTCAGTAGGACTAAAGCTCCATAGAGGGGACTTCAAAGAGGGGGTTGATACGGCTGACAACATTTTTACTTGAGCTGATGTCCTTAGATGTCAGTTAGAGTCACTGGAGAGGGAAAGGTTTCTTGATGGCACCTGGTGTTGGTTCTCTGTGCAGTCGAGATGATGTGACCAATGCAAGCTCCCCCTTGCTCCTTGGATTGGGCCCAAGTTGGGAGCCCTGTCCTGGTTTTCTCCAGGAAAGCCCAAGGCAGCAGAGGCAGCTCCCTCGTCCCCAGGAGCAGGACGAGGCAGGACGGCGGCAGTGCTGCTTGGTGCTGGTCACCAGTGGGACCCGTCGGCTGCACGTGCAGGCGGCCTCAGAGCAGCGCACCTGGCAGAGGAGCCCCTGGGGTGAGGAAGGAGACATTACGTTGTGTTGCAAACAGAGCTTGTGGAGAAGGCGGCTACATGCATGTTCTCCACTGGAAAATTCTTCACTTCTGAATTCCTACTGTTTATTCTGCTTGCCCCAGCATTCGGGACTCTGCAGGCCTTATGGTCTGTAGGTCAGCCCTCTTCTGTGTTCGCTTCTGTCATGGGGTCCCTCCTATCGTTCACATTTAACCTATAAATACCTTGAGCTTTAGAGACCTACTTTTTTTTCGCTGCTGAATTATTTAAAAAGTTATTTTGTAGAGAGCATCTTATCAGGAAGACTCTATGGATATCTTGTTCTAGTCATACCTAATCTCGGATCTGTCTTTGACGTGCAGATTTTGCTACGTGCCCGCACAAGGTCATTCCTCCGAGCCCGTCCCACGCTCTCCGTGCAGGCGGGAAGCTGGTGGATGTGGTTGTCATTTAGAGTCCTTGCACATAGCACAGGGCAAGGCTGCTCTGAAGATATATATGAACTGTCCTGTTTTAATACTAATGCAATATCTTTAGGAGATTCACATTATTTTTAGCCATTTCAAGAACACCTGGAAATTGCTTTTCCTCTACCTTGAAATCTAAAACACAGACCTAACATAAAAGAGTTTATAATATTACTTTTTTTGGGTGCAGCAAGCGATTAGTTTTTCTTCTGCAATAAAAAGTAAATCCATTCAATAAAATACTCTCTAGTCTATCTTTCTCAAAGAACAACAGCTACCTCCCATTTCAGGCTTCATTTTTTCATGTTTCCCTCACTCCTCCCCTCTTAGCTTTAAGGTTAAGGCTATTTTTCATTGTAGGCTGTCTATAGATTGTCACAAGGTGGCAGAGTTTAAGAATATTACTGTGCAATTAGCTGTTTTGTCATGTTTATGTAAATCCTAATGGTCCAGACCTAGCTTTACTCTATATTGAGAAGAATTCATAGAAATTAAGATATTAAGTGAACAAGGCTCTAGAACTTGCCTGTAATCACTTAGCAGAAGTTTACTTTATCATGTGGCTGATACTGCAGTTGTCCACCCCACAGAATAACATGTTTTTCTCCTTCCATGTTTCGTATATTTAAATACCTTGGAGATATTTTAAATAAGTGATTATTCAAACAAACAACAAATGCAGAGAGTAGGCTCCTCTTTTTAGTCCCTCAGCATGCAGGTTTGTGCAGATTATTTGGAAAGGCACAGGCTACTCTTCAGTGGCCCTCCTGTGTGTACGGTCTAATCAGTCTTCAGTGCAGCAGCTGCACAGCCAGAGCTGTAGGAGTTTATCAGTGAATCCTCTGCAGTAAACAAACTCATGCTGTATTTTGCAATGATGGTTTTAATGTTTGGCAATAAGTTTAGTTTCATAATGAGCAGATTTTTCCTGTGTGCTGTAGTGAACATGAATTATGTAAGGAGGTGGGAGAGTTATACCTGTTTTTCTTCTCTTTTCTTTTTTTAATAGCAGCACGTGGCTGCATGAGCAGACAGATGCTCCTCTTTTCAGAAAAGAAACTTCAGTTTGAGAAATACACAGTTCAGTACTTGAGCATTTTCTCCCGTAGTTGTAAGCATTTTCAATTCTCTTTGGGGAACTTGTGATGGGGACTCTCATATATTATGAATGTATGAATGGATTTTTTTTTTTTTAAGAAATATTCGGTGTATCCTTTTGTTGAGATCATGTGCTGCTTATCCTCCTGTCCTCCTTCTATCTTCACTACATATTATTCTTTTACAAAGTCATACTTCCACAGCATCTATTTTTTCCCTCTTGTGGGACTCTTATAGCCTGCGGGATAAAAAGCAGACGGGTATTGCCTCAGTCTTGTGCTGGAGGAGGTTGCCTGTTTTCTCTCGCTACCATGAACAAGCTGCTGCTTATGTGAAAAATTGGAGGAAGGGAAAACAGACTGCCTTTTATCTCTCTTATTTACTGGAGGAATATTCTCCTAAAGAGTGCCTTGGAGTATTTAAAACAACTAGCGAGAGAGTAATTCCAGACTCGAGAAAATGCCATGCCTCTTCTGGTGCTCCAGGTGAAGTTTTGCAGGAGTCGTAAGAATGAGCTCTCTGAATTCATGGTATTATGGGACTGGTAAGGATGAGCTCCCCAGCTCATGTCACCCAAGTTCAGTGTGGCGGGGACAGCGGCACAGCTCCTCGTTAAGGACTTTGGGACAGTCGCCAGCAGCATTGCACACCTCGGTAGGTGAGAGCAATATTGGTGGCCTGGCCTTCCTGGAGAGGTTAATATGACAATGGTTATTTAAAAGAGGTCTGAAAGATAAGCTGGAGAATTTTCTGTGAAAGCACAAGCAGGCTTTAATAAGCGCAGTTAGCGATAAGGAGTATCTCATGCTCATAGCTGGTGTTCGGTTAGGTTTCTGTGCCGTCCCATCTTTAGCTACTTGCATTTTCACTGTGGTTAATGGTGAGCTCTGAGGGTAGCAGTGTGACGTAGTGGCACCTCTGATCCTCTTGAAGCCCTCTGCTCTTCTCCCCTTGGTGGTTATGATGTGCACCATTGCTTGGGGTCGTACGTTCTTGAAAGAGCAGGCACTTGATGTGCATACTGTTCCAGCTAGGATAAAAAGCATAACCGTATAACATATCTCTAAACTAGAAATAAGGATCTAGCAATGTGGTTTTAGCACTGAATTATAAAACATATGCAAAGTTTCTGCTAGGCCAATACATTATATAGCTTTTGCTCAGATTGTGAAATTTTCCAGCATCAGAAATATTCTGAAGAAATGCTAGTGATGTGTGAGTGGAATTGACTAACCAGAACAGATATTGTCAAATATTCAAAAGGTTTCCATTTTGGGGAGGAACGTGTGGTTAGAGAATCTACCCAGTAAATATTTCTGCAGTGGAACATGGCTGGAAAATGTAAAATTCAGAAGATTTCTACTGGCTGTATTCCAAAAAGTACCAGTAACATGTCCTACAAGCTTACAAGTATCTGAACCTGCGATCGCAAGGAATGAGAGTGAAACATGATAAAAATGCTATGTGTAAGTTTGATTCTTTTCTGTCTGTAAATGAGCCCTCAAAAAACGAGAGCCCATCTGTCAATGTTCAGTCTAAATACTAACGTAATAGAAACGAGCTAGGCTCTGTCCATGTTTTGCTTTGTCATTCAGTCTATATAAAACTGAGTAATTGATTTGCTCCCTTTAATAATCTCCTCCTTTTCACTGAATGTGACTTTGCAGTTTCTGAAGAGGTTTCATGTCTGGCAAAATTCACTGCTATTTACTGTACAATTGCACCCAGTTTTAGAACGAATGCCTGGTATTCAAATCACTGATGCTGCATCATGTGTCATGGAAAGTTGATTTAAGCAATTTTCCCCTATAGATTTGTGTATGTGTCACCTTTGGGCAAAAGATGAGTTAATAGAATAGAAATTAATGTAATTGGCAGGAGGTCAGCCAGGGAGCTGTGTATTTCTAGAGCTTCCAGAAAAGCCAGAGTTGTTTCATGTTGGCATATCACTTGATTAGTATGCAGGCAAGGTGATTGTGCCTCAACAGAATAATTGGATCATTCAAATATCTGCAAGCCCTGGTGTATCTACAAAGCCTGAACAGTGATTAGATCCTGCCTGTTCATCTCAGCAAGCCTTGAAATTCTTCCCACTGTGAAAAACTAATTTTCTGTGGGAATTTATTAAATAAGAAATCTGCATGCCACTTTACCTTGTAAGCATTACCAGCAGAATACAAAGATTTCTCTTGACTTTGATGTATGCACTTCATGGATGCTTTTATATCATTGTTTTGTTATTTGCTGCATCCCGTACAAATTCCGGTGTTTCTTTGTTACACAGATTTCTGGAGAAGGGTTGAATCTCTGTTCAGTGATAAAGAAGCAGTTCACTTAAAGAAAAGGGAAGGGGGGAAGGAGAGCACTGTGAAGGAGATGCAATTAAATAAAACATGACAATACGTTTCAGCTCTGATGCAGAGAAAAGGCCAGGACAATTATTCACAAGTTGTTGCTTTTCAATCTTGCTATTTCTATGCAATAATTGGTTATTGCTGCATCACTAAACAAATTTTATTATGTCATCTGTCTTTTGTTTTAAAAACAGAATGCTAATCAGTGTTAATAAGAAACGGCCAGTGTAAGATTTCTGCACAACCCAGTGTATTAAAAAAAAATCAACTTCCTAGCAGGCTTGCAAAGTGCATTTTATCCATATACAAAAATCCTCTGAAGGCCAAAATAACAAGGCCCTGTGCCTTGTTTAATACCCTGGAGTTAGTAACCCTCAAAATATCTTTTAAGTAAAGGGAATACAGGGGAAAAATATATGTTCTGATCTCAACTAATGGTGGGCAGCTTGGTTGCAACAGAGCAAAACAGAGAAGACCAAACATCTCTACATTTTTACTCCTTGTTATTATTATTTATTTATTTCTAAAGTACCTAATAGCTATACTATAGCTCCTCCTGGAAGCCAGTCTAGAGTTAGAAACCCAGTATCATTTAAGCCCCAGAGTAGCAAAGCTACAGTATAAGATAATCACCTAAAAAGAATAAATCCTCTTGGGTTAAGGCAAAGAGTTGTATGCAGAACTACGTGAATAATTCATGACAAATAATTTTTTTCAACTTGCAGACTGGCTTGAGGTTCTCTCAACTACATATATTAATTATTCAAATGTTTCTGAAATGTTTTTCTTAAACTTGTTTGTAAATATTGGAAAGTTTAGCTTGGTTCTTGTTGTGATTTATTATAAAGATTGCATGGACTTTCCAGACTTTAATTAGTTGAGTGTACAAACAACTAAATAAATATATTTTGTAGATATAAAATTAGTTTTAATAAAATCTCTATCTAATGAAACTTAAAAAATTTTGTTTGAGAACTTTGTTTCTCTAGTAAAACACAATAGATTTTTTTTTTTTTTAATGAAAGTAAATTTCCTGTATAGGGTACCTGGAAGTAATTCATTTAGAAATTCAAATGGACTTAAATAGACTTTGGAATACTTTTTTTTTTTTTTTTTTTCCCCTCCCATAATCTATGTCGTTGGATTTATGGGGTACTAATCACTGCTTATTAGTGTTGAGTTTATGTTACTGCATAGGGCAATGTATTTTTGTTCCTTCTCTTTGAAGCTGTGGTTATCCCTCCTTTGCTACCCGTCAGTGACCAAGTGGTTTGAGGACAGTACATTAAAACACATCAGTGTATCTGTGTAATGTGACAAGGTCTTAACTTAGAAAACAACAACCCAAATCTTAGCAAGAACTAAATCAGACTGCTGGATTTTCCTCATTTGTGCAAAAAGGAGGGAGAAGTGTCGTCACTCGGGTGGTTTCATGTGATGATGGTGAAGGCTTCACATCTGACTCCTGTGGACAGATGGGTTTTCTCTTTGAAATGACACCTAGACATAAAGATTTACAAAAGAGATGGACAAATGTGCTAAAGGTCCAAAAAAACTTGCTACGTCCCATTCACGTCATTATGTCTTGGTTACTTGGCCGGAGCAATGACTGTTTGCTTACCTCACCACAGCCCTTCCTCTGATTCCAGTCAGAAAAAATTAAACAGCAGTTTCCAATAACCATGGCTAAGCACTGCTACGCGCCGCTGCTGTGTCCTGTTCCCGAAACGGCTGCATCAGCGATCGCAGAATCGGTGGTCAGCGATGGTTATGGTAGCACGGGGGAGAATAACATGAGCTCCCATCAGTGGGAAAGGAGCTGGAGGAGGAGGTGGCATCACTGCTGCCTCGCGCTGCTCTTCTCTCCCGCGCACCTCCTGGGCTGTGACTCTTAGCCTTTAATCTCTGATGGGGATTTTTTTTCAAATGCTTTTTCAAAAACTAAATGCACTACAAGCGCAGTATTTCTCTTATCTGTCACAGCAGTAATATCTTCAAAGAACTAAGAGATTAGTTGAGCATAACCTCCCCTGCCTAAATCCATGCTGGCTGCCCTTAATCATACTGTGTTCTCCCAAGTGCTCTTCAACCTCGTGCTTTATTTTTCTCCTTCAATTAACTTTAGTTAAACTTAGGAGGTATGTGTGCAGTTTGCATGAAGTTTAGGCAGCGTGTTTCAAATACAGCTAATATACTAACTAGGTACTCATCGCAGAAGCAGTATAGGAAGGTACCTTGTCCTCTATGAGAGCCTATGAGGTAGATCTGCATAGATCTGCATAGATCTTTTCCCTAAGACCCCTGTAAGGTCTAGAAGGGCTTTTAGTCTCAAAGGGCTTTTGGAAAAAGAAACAACAGGGAAGTACAAGAAAGATACAGACACATTGGAGCAAATCCAGATAAGTGCCACGAAAAAAGATAAGGGATTGGAGCATCTGTCATATGAGGCTGAGAGAGCTGGGATTGTGTAGCCTAAAAAAAAAAAAAAAAAAAGGAGGCTCAAGGGAATCTTATCAATGTGCATAAAGACATGATGGGAATGTGGAAGAAGGTCAGAGTCTTCTCCCGTGGAAGAACAAGAGACAACGGGCACAAAATATTATACAAGAAACTGTTTAAAGCTGAGGAAAGCTTTTATTGTGAGTGCATTCACACACTGAAATGGATTTCCAGAGAGGCTGTGGGGGCATCCCCTGCATCGGTGCAGGTGTCACCTCCAGCTGTGCAGCCATCGCTAACGCGGCTGGACCAGGTCCTGAGCAACCTGTTCCAGCTCTCCTGCCTTTGAGCAGAGGGGTTGCACCGGGTCACCTCTGGAGGCCCCTTCCAACCTCGGAATGATGTCCCTGTTATCCCCTGCAGAGGAATATCAGTTGGCGAACATCATAAAGGGCTCAAGAAGTGACTCTGCCTGGCAGTTGTGCTGATGGAGTTGACAGAATCTTATAAAAAAGAGAATAACCAGAACCTGAGAGTCAGGGTAGCTTTTTGAAAGGCAAGTAGTGGATGCCAAATCTACCCTCTTTGAAAAGCCGAAGAACAAATGAGCAAAGAAGTGTCACTGGATACAGCCTATTTGGATTTTCGAATAAGCCTTGTCAAAAGTTCTTACCAAAACTAAGATGCTACAGGATAAGAATAAATGTCTTCAAATAGAGAAAAAAAACTGCTTAAAAGAGAACAAACAAAAGGGATTTGGATTTATACTAAGGCTTGTACGCTTCAGTGTATTCAAAAAATCATCTAGAAAAAAGATCTTACAGAAGGCTAATATGATGGCAAAGTTTACTGCAATCATTAAGCTATTTCAGCTAATAATGAGGAGAATGCAGAGAGGTGAAGACTGATCTCAGTAAAATGATTTGGTGAGAAAATAATGGCTCGAGCATAGTTAAGATAATTCTAAAGTAATGTATGTTTTGAGGGGGATAGGAAGAGTGATCCTCATCTTAAATGCATCATGATGGGGTCTGGGCCAGCTGCTTCCCGTTAGGAATGATATTTTGGAGTTGGAATGGTTAATCCTGGGGAAATGACAGCTCATTGCTTAGTGGCAGTCTGAAAGCAGAAGGTGGGAGTTATTGTGAAAGACAGAAGAGAGAAGAGGAGAAAGAAAACCCATTATTTGGCACCGCACATGCCCAGGCTCTGCTACCCTCTGAAATCTGTGCAGCTCCGGCTCTCTGTCTTGGAAGCGGGGAGAGAACCAGAAAAGACAGAAAAAAGGCTGCGCGGCTCAGCAGTGCTCTAGCTCTGCTTCTGTGTGAGGAGCAGCAAGGAAGAAAAGGGCTCCTGGGCCTCGAGAAAAGCCGTCTGAGGGAAGTTCTGATAAAGAACTGTAAACCCCGAGTGAAGCGGAGAGGATTAATGGGAAATGATGGTTCGTTGTCTCTTCCTCTGCAAGAATTAGGCCACACCAAGTGACACAGGCACGTGACAGATTCAAAACCAAAGGAGGTGGGTATTTTCACAGCATGGAATAAGCAGTGGGATTTCTTATGGTCTGATTTTATGGATCATAAAGTGATAAAGTTTGCACGGTGTCAAGATGAGACTGGACAAATTTATGCAAGAGAAATCTATCGAGGTCAGTTAAATGTTGAGACACTGAAATGTCAGGGAGTCCCCAGGCTGCAAATAATGAGGAATTAGCACCAAGTCCTAGCCCTGGTCTTGCCTTTTCCCTTGTCATCTTCAGCTACTCGTAGGCTACAGCTACGAGGCCTTGGGCATGGCCTGGTCTAGCTTTGCTTCAGGTTCCCCTGATCCCTGCAGATCTGCTTGAAAACTCAGGGATCAGGAAAATCTGAGGGAGTTTCTGCTGACTGCAGTGTGAAGCTGGTATAAAGAGAGACACTGGAACTTGGGGTTTTATTTCTAAAACGGAACACACTTTCCAATGCGCTAAAAGGAAGGTGCAGTTTCTTCTGCCCCACTCTGTTAATAAGAGAATCCTAGTTGGGCTGGAAAAAAATGTCGAGAATTTTTAGAACAGTTGTGGATTTTTAAAAGCAAGGCTCTAATAGTCTCTTCTTTGGTATGAAAAGTGATTTCACAGACTTTTTTTTTTTTGTTTTCTAAGGACACTTCTTATTTCCCCTATCAAACTCCCTATTTTACAAAGGATGCTGAATGTAGAGTTACTTGATTCGATTTTGAGAGAAGGGGCAGCCTTTGGAAAACCAAACTAGTGCCTTACAGGCGATGAGTTTCACTTGGATTTTGTTTTGTTCCTCTGTCCAACCAAACTGGCCATGCCTGGTCACTGCCGCGGGGTGACATTTGAGCCAGCTGGCAAAGTGGAGGTCACTGAAAGAGAGCCTTTAGTGGAAGGCCGTGTCAGTCTCAATTATGATATACGTGTACCTGCCTGCCTTGTTTAAAATAGCTAATGGGTTAGCAAAAAACTGCTATTTGGTTGCTTAGGGCCAAACATGCTTTGCAAAGAGCTTGCAGAGGTTCAGTATTCAGAAACCCGTGGATCGACTTCAGACAGTCTGAAGTTATAGTAGAAATGTGAGCGAGTCTATTTTGTCTCTGTCTTCATTTAAGATTTCGTGGATGGTTGAGTTTGTTTGGTCTTAATTAAAAGTTTATTTGGAGAACTGTGCAGTTTTCCTTCTCTTTTGCTGATGAACGATTCCCTCCATCTCCCACCCCAAGGAATAGAATTATCTACATCAAGGTTGAAAGAAACATTAATTAACTTAGTGATAAACTAAGGTCTACAAAGACAGTGTTTGGAGTTTCTTGTGAATAAATCTCCTTAGATTATAAGTTTTTAAATTTCCTTAAAAGGTAACCCATCCCAAAAGGACAAATTACCAAAGAGAGTTTGTCTGCAGTATCTGAGTGTAGGTGTCTGGCAAGATATCAAAAGCAGAACAGATAAGAGCATAATTATTTCCCACTTGCTCAGATTTTAAAATCGGTGCAGTAATTTAAATATGTTTTTCTAGTGGCATACAAAAAGATGTTATGATTAGTTTAATCTTTTTTGTTAAAAAATAATTATCGGGGAAATAAGTAGAGAGAGGGGAGTTAGCATCAGATTTGCAAAACTGATCTGGTAACAGAGTTAGCCGTCTCCTGGGGAAAGCAGGGAAAAAAATGTAAGAGATGGTTTTGTGCAGATAATATATTCATTTGACTGGCCTTAAAACTGCATCAGAAAGAAGTGGTAAAAAGCAAAGCAAAACATCTTGAACAGTTTTCTCAGCAAGTACTCAAATATTGAAATAAACAATGTATCTTGGGCTCTGAAAATTAAATTGATTAGCCTGGGCATGCTGGAGCCCTGAACAGACCTGCACATGTGTTACAGAAACCATTGATTTTAATGGACAAGTTGCGGACCTAAGGTTAAGTCCATACAAGAGCATTTAATGTGTAGCATAAACATAGCATAACCAGCCATACTGCTGCTTGGGCATTAATAATGCTGTGTAGTCACTGGATATCTGAGCTGTTAAGTTATGTTTTTAGTATTAGTTCAAATATCTGCCAAATACAGTGGTTCTTAATACATTCAGATGAGAAATTGAAGTAATGATTATTAGAGATAATTATTAATGTAATAATGGAGTAGTAATACTATTTTGCTCAGATAGAAATTTTCCCTCTTTGCATTTATCTTTCAGAAAGGTATTTGCACAGCTGAATTACTGTCAGAAATGTTAATGAGAAATGAACTTTTAAGTCTCCTGCCCAATAACTGGCCCTGAGAAAGAAAAAGAATCAAAGAGGAGCTGTAGCTGTTCCTTATTGCATCTGTCTGATGTCAGTTTAATGAAAAAAAAAACATTTTTCTTGGTATTGGTGCTCTCTGAGTCCATTTCAGACTAATCCCAGATGCCCATCATCACGTCCTGATACTGAATGGCAGTGAAACCGTGTTTGTTCAGTCCTTCAAAGTGGAGGAGTCTGTAAAACTCAATCATCAAATGTTTTTCCTTAATAAACCTATTAACAGAAAGCAGGATTCACCCACTGACAAACCACAAGCGTGAAATGCAGCTATCCTCAGCATAGGTGTTACTCATTTGGAAGTATTCAGTCGGTTCTAGCAGTTTGTTAATGTTTGTCAAAGAAAGTTTAAACAGAAAGCAGAACAAGCCTTCACACTAATCACACCAGGTGCTATTGTTGGCAGTTTATACCAAGTCGTGTCAAGATGATACCTCAATCTTGTGTTGTAAAACCTGACTTGTAACAGACAGCACAGGACCTTAATCCCCTCTGCTTTGGAGGCTCTGGAGGTGTCTGCTATGTGCAGGGCACCCCAACCTGCCCAAGCTGAGTGCTGAAGGGTGCCCACTGCCTGCTCTCATTGCTCAGGTGGCACAGGTTTTATTTATAAAATTCTGGAAATGCTTAGAACCAAGGGCATGTTCCTTTATAAGCAATGGCAATCCCCAATAGAGAAGACTTGACTTAAAATGTGTGTGTGTGTGTGTGTGCTTGTATGTATATATATTTAGTGATTTTTCTGTTCCTCTGATATTGCATTAAACTGCTGGATAACTCGTTCTGTTTCAGCATGCAAGGACTGCTTTCCTGCAGCAGGATTTTGAAGATTTGGTCCAATCATTTTTTAAATTAAGCTCTTTAAAAGTTCAGTGAGACTGATAGCAAGATTGAGAGAGTGTAAGTTTTCAAATGAACTTACAATTATTCCTGGGTCATCCCTTCTCAGTTTTCAATTAATCATAGACCCAATAAACCAATACATTGTAAGGTGGTGCGTTCTGTAACTTTTTAATCTCATTTTTAAAATTATGAGAGCCATTAAGAGCCTAATCTTGAGATTCCCTCCTGAGTTTTCTTAATCAGGCACATTCCGTTCTGTCTGTGATAGCCGTGCATTAAGACTCTCATTTAGTAAAGGAGTTAAATATCTGTTAAGTGTCCCCTCAGCCTGGCTGTGTAGCACTGAAATTACACATGTGCAGTACTGAAGTGCTCTGGTAAATTGGGCCTACAATATAACACTGCAAAAAAAAAAAGTGCCAATAGTATCATTAAGTTAATAATATAATTTGAACTGAATGCATTAAGAATTTCTACTCTGACTTGATATTGTTTTGTTGCTATTTATGCAGATTACCTTAAATCTTTTTGAGGGGATGCTGCAACAAATGAGATTTTAATCTTTAACAGTTTTCTGATCAAGTCTTCATTTCCTATTGTAAAATGTAAGAAGAAAGGATAATTTCTTGTTCCTTTCACAAAAATGCCCTAGTTTCTTCCTTGCTGGGCTGGATGATGAAGCAAGAAACATTACCCAGGAGAATACCTCGGAAAGCAGAGATTTATATTTCAATATCCATTGAAAATCTATGGCTTTTAGCAAACTTTTGGTTTCCAGAGCTTCATCAATGAGGAGGTGATTTGGGTTCAGAATGTTAACCCAGCTGGAAGCGCTTCATCCTGCGCTTCAAGAAGTCCGTGAGAAAATTCCCAACCTCAGTAAGGGCTGATCAGAACTGAAGCTGCTATTAGCATCGTGATCCTCCCCGTTGTGTCATGGGCTCGTTTGTTTTCCTCACTTGATAGTTTAAATTACGTACCAAGTGCGTTCATATGAGTTCATATCAGTCCTTCAAGCCTGTAAAATCTCAGCTTACCAATTTATTAAGGATTGCTAATGGATAAGCAAGAAATCCTCATTTGGCTGGTTAGAACACGTGCTGTTCGAGGGTTCCCACTCACGGGCAGCACTGTGCTACCCTCCTGGCATTGCAGGTGCCCCAGAGCGCGGCGAGGAGCCCGCGCTCGCCCGAGGACATCACTGGTGGTGGCAGCAGGGACGCGCTGCCCCTGCACGGGCAGGTTTCCTGCCAAAAACCTTTTGCACGCGCTGGAAATGCCTTGGTCTGAGCTCAAGACAACGTTCAGGGCTGTGATTACATGGCCTTACTGCTAAAGTGGCACGAATCCGCGCGGATCCCACCTGGTGAACTGAGTAGTTAGCGACTCGCTATCTAAGCTGCGCTAGGGTGTAAATTGAAATCATAACTGCGCGGCGCTAAGCAGTCCCAAGGACCATGTAATCAGATTGTTACAGCTCTAACGAGTAAAACAGTGCGGCGAATGCCGGCGGTATGTGACTAATCTATTATATTCAGTAATAGGACAAATAGCAAACTTTGAAAACTTTCTTTGTGCTTAGGAGCTCAGATCTAATTGACTTGCACGGGGACTTGGGCGTTTTTGAAAAGTTTCCTTTAAAACAAGATTAAAGAATTCTTGTAACAGCAGCTTCAAAGCCACTCTGACCGGTGGGTCACCCAGGAATTGCGATATTAAACACAGACAAGGAAATATTGAAAGTATTTGAATTGCACTGTCTGCATTCTGCCTTGCTGGATGGGAAAGGGAGGCAGATGGGTTCACCTCTCCGAGTCAGAGACAGCTTCTCCAGACATTCAGCTTCCCACTGGTGCTCCAAGAGTGATGAAAATCTGCCCTTCTCGTCTTCAACAGCTGTCTCAAAGCTGTTCTCAAATGTTCCACAGGACTGTTTGTTTCAGTCCAGCTAGTTGTTTGTGGAACAGGAGGGTGAATTAGATTTAAACATTTCTCTCTTTGATTTAAATTTGTTCCTTTTTAATGCTTAATCATTATGAAGGTTTTAAAAAGGGCTTTTGAGGCTACAGGTGGTTTTGAACTGTTCATGGAGGTCTTCCCCTTCCTTCTCCCTGCCAGCAGCTCTGAATGTGCTGCATAAATAAGCACATCTTGATCTTGCCACAGTCATTTTCCAGAGATGCTCAAGCACAGAAGTTCTGTGTCAGGGGGCTGGGGTCATAAGGGACTGAATGAAATTCCCTTTAAAACACTGTGCATCTTGATGTGCTGCACAAACAGTTAAATTTAAAACCATCTCTGGGAGAAACAGAAATATGTTAATAAGAGTTTTTAGTGGCTCATTATAAACCTTAAGCAGAGGTGGAAGTTGGTAGAGCAGAATTACTCTTTGCTGTGTGTAACTAAATGCACTGTGCATCTCCAGCCCCCTGTGGTCTCTAGAACATTAATATAACCATTTCTCCACCTTCTCCACTTGTCTCCATGCGTTTGAACCTGAGGTGAACTCTCCGATTCTGCTAGGATTGGCTCTATATACAATGAGATCGTTAACCTTGTTTTGTTTTCTGTAGTTGAAATGTGACTGTTAAAATACTTACTGCATCTTCTGAGCCCTTTTGCTAATATTTATCCTGTACAGAGGTGCAAAATATATGTTCTTCTCTTTCTCTCGGGGCATTGCACTTTACTGATGAGCTGCAGAGCTGCCTCTTGCTTTGCAGCCTTTCCCAGGCAGTCGTCGCTGTTAGTTACAGGGCAGCAGCCTTAGAGCACTCGTCGGTTTGATTCTCTACGTGGTAAATGTGAGGTTCCTACGAACATTGCAGGAAAGCTTTTTACCTTATGCTCGTTGATTCAGTCTTACTATGCAAAATCTAATTAGACTTTGCTTCTTCTCTAAAAGAGATCGCATTTGGAGCATTACTCTCAGCCGTTTCTTGGATGTGCAATAAATTCTTTCCTGTTACACCTTTTTACACCTTTTTTATTAACTTAGCTTGTGAAAGGGTCAGATGCAACTTTTCAGATGAGGGCATGAACATGAAAGAATTAAGCTGAGAAACTTGATTCTTTCAAGTTGCAGATGCCTCCAACCTGGTTTGATGATCGCTATCCTGCTGTAGTAATTTAAGCGTGTTATTGCCGGGATGCTTTCTACGAGTGCAATTAGAAGCTGGAGCTGTTAGTCTCAGCTGTGCAGTGCTGCTGTACACTTGGTTGAGAGAACTTCACATTTTCACTGTCAATTTTGAAAATCTCATTGCTTGGGTTGATGATGTGCAAATGCCTTTGAATGGGGACAGTCAGTAACTTTGTGGCTTTCCTGCTCTTTATTTCAGGACATTTGCTTAAAAAAACTACTGGAGCTGAAAAAGAAAAGAAAAAAAAAAAAAAGACCTGAGAACAAGCACACAATTAAAAATCTGTGTTTTGATGTGCTGGATAGTGTCAGACAAACCTTTGAAGGCTGATGTGGTGTTGACAATTATCTGCCTCTGTTTTATGTCAAAATTAGGAAATTTCTATCTTATTCCCTATGTGTCATTCTCAATAATGTGTGGTTTTAGTGGTTTCTTGCCCCTGTTTTATATTTGGTAGTTTACTTGAATTAGTAAAACTTACACAGGCAGCACCCCCAGCTGATTCAAAGAGAGAAGGGTCAATGGCATGAGCCAATATCTGCCAGTTTGGAATAGATACTTAAGCAACATGCACATATGTATATATTATATATATTATATATATATATATGCCTGCACATATATTTTTATTGATCTGTTTTCCTTCCAGCTCATTAAACACAGCTGCTGCCTGTGATCAGGAGAAAATGAAATGAAAGTCATTTGAAGAGGGTGCCGATTGGTTGTATTAAATCCACCATGTGTTGTTTATTTTGCCTCATAAAAGAAAAGCGGTTTCACCACAGATGTTTGCCAAAAAAATGCAGGCATCACTAAGCAGGGTGAAGAAAGTGATAGAAAACTTTAATCGGATGCAGGCAGCACTGGAAAAAACATTTTCTAGTGTTGCTGGGTAATAATAGATAACGTCCTTTTTGTCAAAAAAATAAAGGAACAGACGAGTGTACTTCAGTTACGTTTATTTTCAAAAGCATTTTGGTTTCTGATCTATAATCACAGTGAGTGGCTATTTATTTTTTTTTTTATATCCTGCTTATATTTTTATAACTGCCTATATGGGAAATGATTAAAAAGGCTGAGGTTGCATTTCTGTAATCCCTAGGCATTTCCCACTATATTCCCTAAGTTTCCTGGCCATATGTCCTTGTGAGCCGTTGTAGTAGATAAGTCTGATGAGATCTCCTACTGCTCCATGTATCTCACACACGACACTGAGGGTCCTGTTGCTGACCTCAGGGGAATCTTTAACCTCGGGGTGCATTGGCTGCATCCAGAAGAACTAGCTAAGGGTTCGGGGGCTTTTTAAGAGGCATTTTCGTTTTCAGGTTGGTGTTCAGAAAACTTTCTGAGGTCATGGATACAATTTGTCTCCAAAATAGGAAATTCTGAGAGAGATCCACCCAAGAATACTGCCATAGTCACTAAACTTTCATGCAACGTCTGTGAAATAAGTCTAAAAAATTCCTGCTGACTTCTTTCACAGAACTGGCCTTTTGATAAAATAAGGTTTCAGCCACAGGTGCAGATGTGCATCTGAAAGGACAATCTACAGAGGGAATGAATGGACTTAGTGCTGCCGAGAAAGGACAACAGAAGCCTATTGATCTTCCCACAAAAATAGGACATGGAATATGTCCTTTTTGAAATGTGATGCTTAATTCTGCCCTACATTTCTACTTTATTGTCCTCTACCCGTTTTACATGGTCATTCTCTGAAGAACTGTGTAACAATTGTAATATTTTAGATTAATAACTTTCAAATTCAGAGTGCTGTCACTAGCTAGTGTAAATGACCTGCAGAAATACTATCATACCCAATATGGCACCATGGATGGTAAATGTCATTTTAATGCCCTTTTTTTTTATATTCTGACACATAAAGATCATTTTATATCCTACTTATCTTGTCCTAACCAGTTCGCAGTTGCCTATTCCTTGTAGAGTAATGAGCATACAATCTCTGCAATCTCCCTAATTTTTAAAGATTTAGGAATATACCTGTTAGTTAAGAAAAAAGAGAAATATTCACTTATTAACTTTAACTTATTTAACACTTGAAAAAAAAAGAAAAGTTGATAGATACCTTTAGATGCCTTAATTACTGACAGGAATGTTTCTCTCTACTCATAATTCTTATAAAAGCAGAGAAGGCAAAATGCCATCGGCACCAGAGCAGCGCACAGGCTGCACATCATTTATACTGCCAGACATTATGTCCCCAGGATGTTACAAATAAGAAGCTGATTGAAGCATTAACATGTCTTGAGTCCTTCTCACCGGGAGAAACAAGGTCACTGCACTGGCTTAGTGAATGAGGAGTTGATATCTGATTTCTTTCCATCCTTCTCGCTATGACTGTGCCTTAATCCACTGACTATAGTGTTCAATATTTTTTGGGAGGAGGAGGTGTGGAAACAATCTAAAGCAGCGCCTATTTGTGTACATACTTCTGTAATTTAAATTCCCTCATTGATTCTCAGTAGGATATACATGGCCAGCCAGTGGGGGATTGAAATCTGTAGGGGTGCAGGCCCCTATGGTTAGTGATTATGAATATAATCAAAATGGGGGCATTCAAAGGAAACACGTGCTCTCAAATACTCTGTATACATAATCAATACCCCATGATTTTCTTCTATAGCAAAGCATGTATATAAGTAAGTTACTCTTGCAACATAATATATAATTACATCTGAATATAAAACCTGAAAATACTGTTAATTCTCTTCTGCAACGGGCACTATTTTGTTAACTATATGAGACAGTGAAGCCAGCTTGCTTATGTGGAAAAGAGGCACATGGTGAAGGGCAAAGACGTGTTTTATATCATCTTCCCTATCTTTAGTCTCCAACAACTTAAACGAATGACGTACAATCATTTTATCAAAGAGAGCACTAAGAGTTTACAAAGAGTTTGTTCCATCAAACACAAAGTGGTGTCACAAGGAGGAGAGCAGTGAAGTCCCGACCCCGGGGAATAAAAGCATCCCAAGTCCTGCAGCAGGTTAGGGGCAGCCTGGCAAGGGGAGCTGGGATCGTTCTGTGTTCAGAAATGCAGAAAGGCTGCAAAAAGGAGTTAACAAAGGAGAACTGGAAGCTCTGCTCTGCTTTAGTTGGTGCCTTAAATATTTCTCTCTCCCCATGTTTATTTATTGTCTACTTATTTACTCTGTCTAATGAAGCACTTCAGTATGTACCCTCACAGTGAGGACATTGCAGAGTATTTCATGCTTAGCTGGAGCTGAATTCTCTCTTTGCTTAACCAAGACAGAAATAGTGAAAAACAAACCTGCGTCTGCTCTACATTTTACAATAACTGTTTGACTTTGTTTTTGAGAGGATGAAAATAATCAGAGACTGACAGTAATAATATTGCTAATTCATACTCCTTATTTGTATTGTTACTTTTGTAGTTATTGATAATTCCTAGGAGCCATGGTTTCTGATTAAGCCTATAGTGCTGGTTGTGCTATAAAATCACTCAAAAAATGCAGCCTCTACCTTACAAAGCAGAAGATCTAAACACAAGGGAAACAGATGAATGAGGGAATGACGATAATGGGCTTTTTCTTATTTTTTTTTATTACAGAAAACATGAAAGATGTTGTAAAAGGGCCTCTCTAAGCTCCAAGAGGATGCTGATACCATGCACTGATCTAGCTTTGCTGGCAGACTGACTGCGTGCCTGCCCCTAACAGACCCAGTCAACATTTTGTTCCTCATAGCATCAACCTCTATTCCTTCTTTTTTTCTCTTTTTCCCCAAGGAAAGCTCCCACTGACTGTAGACTTTGACAACTTGCACAAAGAACAGACCAAAACTGCTCTTCTGCCGAGATATTTTAGAATTCTACATAGTTGATTTGTTCGTAGGTTAAAACAGATGTTCCAACTCCAAAACAAGTCTTCCTGATAAAGGTCCTCCAAAGATAAATGATTCTAAATGTGGATAAGAAAAAGTTGTTCTTCATCACATCGCTCTGATTGTTAAATGGCTCCCCAGAGCATCTCAAATTGTAGGAATTATTGAAGAAAATAAGAGACCGATTGAAAATGTGCAAAATGAAAAACATGAATAATTTTCCAATGAATTGAATGTGATTGCATCATGCCAAAAACTGAATAATAATTTGGTCAGTAAAGAGGTTAGCAAGCACTCTTGCATTTAGAACGATACAGGTCTTTTACTTTTCTTATTAGCTGACACTTCAGGGTATTATCATACAAGAACCTTATCATACACTGAAAAGCTCCATAGAAGCACATTAATCACTTAGGAAGAAATTAAAGATAGACCTTAGAGTAGATTTAAAAGAAGGAAAGAAAAGAAGAAGAAGAAAAGAAAAGAGTCTCTGTTCATTCGGGCTCTGACGCTTTTCTAATGGCCCCAAAGGCCCTGGGGGTTTCAGTCTTGGGAAGCTGCAGCAGGTCTGAGGTCAGGCTGCTTGCCTGGATTTGGATTTGGAAAGATTTTGGGAGTATCTGTTGTTCTCCTGGATCTTTACCAGCTGTTGGAAAGAACAGCTGTCCACTTCTCTGATCTGGTTCATCCAGCCTGACAGAATATTTCAGTAAATCTGCACTGATTTTTTAAGCATACTTTGTTTTGAATATTGCCTTTTTTTTTTTTTTTTTTTTTTTTTGCTAAATAGGAAGATATGAACTTTTCAGCATGAAAAATCAACATGACCTTTCATAAAAATCAGGTGCAAACACTTCAGCATTTGGGTGTCCTGGCATTTTATTAGAAGACCAAATGAATTTTAACACATAAAATATTTTAAAGCGTGAGTAGAAATGTGAATTGTTTTCCCTCACTTGCCTTGAAGCCTGTTTCTGTATTTTGAAGTGATCAGAAGAATTCACCTAAATAATAGCAAAAAAAGATCTTCATGGAGGGAAAATAAAATGGAAAATTTTAGGTAAACTCCTTTTTGTTAATAACTCCTTGAACATGTCTCAGCAGAATATAGTATATAACGATTGCTGTCAATAGTTCTGTATTTAATTGGTGTCGTCCTGGAATGAAGAGATGTTTCCTCTAGCAGAATACGTGATGTGATGAATTGTTAAGAGTATTTCAGGATTTGGAGCTGATGTGATGGGCAGGGTCAGTATCGCTGCTGCTCAACATATGCACACAGAGCCCTGCATCCCGCTCCTGCAGAAATCTCCAGGAGAGGCGATCACAGTCTCTTCGGGTTCGTCATTTATTGTTGGCCAAGGCACACAGTGACACAGTGGTGCTCAACGGACCCCTCCGTTCAGCTTTCTGCTCTTGCCCTCGGATAGCAAAAAACAGTGACATGCCTTGAAAAACAGTAATGTGCGCCAGGGGTTAGGGCTGCCTCTCCGAATGTCACCCTGCCCTCGTGCCTCCCCTTCGTTGGAGTTGTTGGCCAGCATTGTCCGGGACATGTTGTGCAGTGCTGAAGCTCTTCTGTTTTGTATAAAATACATTTCAGACTGTGGTGTCTTAACCATAAGAATGCACGAGAATGCTTGGTCTTTTGTTGTCTTGGTCTTTCGCTCTAATTATTTCCTAATGAAATATTAATAGGGACAGAGAGGAAGTGGAGGACGTTGCCGTCCCCGGCTTATGGCTTGGCCAAGGATTGGAGTGCAAACTGGTCCCTCCAGTTCGGAGGGGAGCCTTGAAGCCTTCTGGAGCACCCCACGCCGTGAGGAACACAGCCTCCTCATTCTCGATGCTTCCCGTTTTCCTCCGAGCAGCAAAACTGCTTGGAGTGGCAAGCAATATTTGCCGAATTAGATTATATTTTTGAAATAGACAGAAACAATGTTTTTAATTTTAAAAAGCTGTTTGCCTAATAATAATAACATTCACCCAGCCATGACTTTGGAATTAGCCCACGCAGGATGGACACTGACGTGGCCGGTTGCGAGCGGAGCGGCCTCGTGCAGCCCCGTCGTTGCAGCCCCCATGGGCACTCGCAGCAGGTTTCAGCTGGGCTCTGGAGCCAGACTGCGTGGGGCTGTGGTGCTGAGCACGTGAGGAGCTGCGACCGAGCCGGGCCGGGCTGTGCCGTGTCCCCAGATTGGTGTGAACCTTCCTACAAAATGACCAGCTTTCCTTTGGTAAGAGCCTTCAACCTTGGTTGATCAAAACTGTAATTCAATAGGTGCATTACAGGGAAATATCCCAGGTCTTTCAGGCCACTGTTACTGTTTTATGATGCTAATTGTTATTTGACATTAATAAAATTCAAGGCAGACAGGAAACACCGGCTTGCTGAGTCCTGCACGATAGGGAAGTGCAAACTCCTGGCCTCGTTTTGTCACTTTCCTGTCATTCACACACACGAGTGAAGCAATCAAGGGCTGACGTTCCTCGTCTTGTGAGCATGATTCCAGCTACAGATGCAACAATCACCGAGGCAGATTAGTGAGCACACAAACGTTATTTACATCTATCTCATCAATAAATGTGTCATTGGCCAATTTGGAGCAGGTACAAGAGGTGCCCTTCCCTTCCCGAACAGTGAAACCACCAGGAGATCGCTTGGTGTGCAGCTCCAGCGGGAGCTATGTAAAATCCCTCCAAAGGAAAGAAAATCAAAGCTTATTCTGAGGAAGATGATATTCTCTAGATATTCAATAAAACAAAGGCTTATAGTTTAACCTAAAAAAACCTAAGCAATATAAAATATTTCATAAGTGCTGCAGAGTCAGGGCTTAAATCCTGGATATAATTAAGCCCCTCGTCTAGCTGGGGCTGAACAATACTGTGCTCAAAGTTAAATTAGATGTTGCAAGAAATTATAGTAGTTATTTGTTTCTTGCTATAAAATGAATAATAGTTCTTTGGTGGTTATACTCTAGGCAAAAGTAAATAGAAACTGACTTATTCCGTATCATTCATTTCTATATGCTTGCATCATGTTCCGTCATATTTTCCTTTTCTCTGGACTAAATGCCGTATGTTGATATATGCCTGTATGGAAGTCTCAGTTTTAAATGACTTTCAACTTTGAGTTGCAAAGAGTGGGTAAACTCTTACTATAATGCTGATGCTCATAATGACAGTGTTTTGAGTGCTTTGTTTCATTTATTTTGGGTTATTTACTGTGGCTTAGAAACTCATAAATATTTTAAATGTACGTGTAAACATAATGGACTTCTTGAAACTTTTCTGACTCTGCTTCCTTTGGTATAGTTTAGAGAATTGTAACTTCATGGGTAACGTGTCCTGATGTTGCAAATAAATAGGATATTTTAACAGCCTGCTATTGTGGTCCCTTAAGTACTGTGCATGTGTGATTTAACACACTTAGTAAAGAGCAGTGGACTGACATTTTTCACATGAGAGGGACTTGCAGGGTCTGGACGGGGTGATGCACAATGTGGCGTGTTTGCCCTGCTGCAGCGAGGTTGCCCTACCAGCTCTGGTGCGTGTTTGGGGGTCCAGCCGTCCCCAGGGCCAGCAAAGCCTCCCAGGCAGCTCTGTGTCCCTGTGAGCTCCTCTCTAATGAAGCTGTCACAGTAACGGGCCACCAAAGCCCTCGAACCATTTTTCTAAAATGAAACGCAAAAGCTCTGCTGTGTGGTGCTATTGCAGCGCTGTCAGCACAATGTAATAAAGTAGTATAAATATAAATTACAGCAGCAACGGTTTTTCTGCATTAAGATAGGAATTACTGCTATTTTTGACGTGTTTCTTATTTAAGTGTAGCCACTGACAGGACAGCAACAGCCTTAGGGATCCTTGTACATTGCTGTCAGGAAGGGGAGAGCAGGTATCGGGCTCCTCCCAGCTAAAGCCTGACAAGTTACTGGCAGTAGAAGAGCAGAATTCTTGTCACATTTTGCAAAATACTGAAAAGAGAAATTAAGTAGTTTATATATTTTTAACAGGTTGGAAAAGGCAGGATACAAACGTAACATGATGGCTCAGTTGTCCCTTCACGCACCTGCAAAGGGCTTAGCTCTGTACATTAGTAAGACACAAAACCTGCTTTAAGAGAACTGCACCGTATTGTAGCAGCGTAGCTGCTTCCTCTTGGCTGTGGTTTAATAAATGTGGAAATACAGGCTTTAAAGTGACTGTGGTTTCTAATACCCCAGATCTGTGATAAGTGCTGCTTCCACTTGCACCATGGAAATTACTTCTCATAGAAACTTTGCAATTGCTTTCAAATAGTGCAGGCTGGTAGAAATATTTTAGTGTGTTTGTTTTTCAACTCCCTGTGATGTACATAAATTTGAGAACTAAGTACACTTTTTCTTACCACACTGAACATAAGTTGTATAAATTGCAAAAGAAATAAGACTTTATTTTAGCATGAACAAGTATCTATAACATAAGTTTCTTAACCCAATATTTCTGTAAATGTGAAATAACACCAACCATATACTGGATCAGTGATTTAATGGACTTCTTAAAACTTCGGAAGTAGCATTTTGAGTTTTGGTGTATTCTTCTCCCTGCTTGTTTTAGCATTCTCCTTTTCCTTTTACCAGGGTCGTGTAACTTCATTGGTTATAAATAATGATGTTTCAGTATTGTCTTGTGTTTCCTTTACTGTGATACACGGGTTTATTCTTGTCTATTGTAAATTTTACAAGATGCTCAAGGCAGGTGAAAGTGTCAGTGGATTTTAGGTCAATAAATGAACTCCCCCGTACACAGTTCTGAGTCATTTGCAAAGCAATGACAAAACCGGGACTAGAGCTCGGAGATCCGGACTCCCCTGTTTCTGTGTGCAGGACATATATAAAAATACTGCATTTTCCATTTGGATGCCAGTGCTGATGGTAACTTGAGGCTGAAGCTTTGCTTTCAGTAGGCTCTTCATTTTAATCACTTTGGCCATGCAAAGGGCACGAAAGACACAAAGCAGATCCGCTAGTAAACATCCTTTTAAATGAATGAAAAGTGCCTTGACAGGACCCTCTTAAAGCACCTTGGTGTAAAGCACTGAAAATATGGAACATATAACCTACATAACCCTGCAGAATCATAAGGGCAGGAAATAGGATTTCACTTTGGTGGTTTATTATGGGAAAATCTTTCAAACTATCATTGCTCTTTATGTCTGCACTGAAAAATGAAAGAGAGTAGTGAAAATATATAACTCGGTGATAAAGTGAAAATAAAGGGACGGCTGCTGCTTGTCTGCAGGGCAGAACCTTCCCCGCACGCAGAGGGTGTTCGTGTCCCTCCATGAAAACAGACGTGTCCCTTTGCACGCAGTACGACGGCGCTGTGGGTCCCAGAGCGGTGGGATGGGGCTGGGGCTGCGGCTGGACTCAGCTCTCGCCCCACATGGGCGCAGAGCCCCTATGGAAAGGCAGGCAGTAGGGTAGTCTGCTCTGTAAGCGACCGAGAGGAGTGGAATGGGGCTTGTTTCAACGGCCAAAGGGAGTCCGTGCACAGGCTGCACTTGACATTAGCAAAGGTCTTATTTTTCTCTTTCATTAGACAGGACTAAGGTCAAGATAAAAATAGGTCCTGCTGCCTCATCGAGTGACCATGCGGATGGCACGGAATATCTTATTCCAGTCTTCGGTGCATCTGTGAATCCTAGAAGTCAACCCGGTGCTTTCATAGCCGTCCTGATGCTGTAGGCCCCCCTTTTCTCCCATTTTAGTAGGGTGAGACCAAGAGCAGAGCTAAGGCTTTACGGTGTGGAGCCTTAATAATTAGCAGATAAATACTCCAGATTGGGAGTGCTTCCTCAAGGGTGCAGAATTCCTGCTCTCATGGTATGCATTCCTCACAAGGATGCTAGTGTTGGGTAGGTGTTCTCTTTGCTGAAGTCAGATGCCCCTTGGCTGAAGCAGGGATTCCTGGTCTTTCCAGAGCTCTGTGCATTGTCACGAAGGTTCTGGCTTTTAAGACGAATGAGAAATGTTACCAGACTTTATAGCCATGCCCCCATCAGAACACCCTTCAGTGCGCATTGAGCTTCCAAGTGCAGGTATTAGTGAGGTTTAATCAATGTGGACCATGAAGGTGGGCAATCCTGGTGCGTTCGCGGGGGGACCTCCGATGCGTCGTGGCCCTGTGCCCTGCGCGGGGGCCGTAGCTGTTTCTCCTCAGCCCCGGCAGCGCACGGGACCTGGTTGGGTTCGCTCGTGCCTTCGCCTTGGCTCCCGCTCCCCAGAGCAGGTTTTTCAGGGATGAGCGAGGAGGAAGCGGTAGCAGACCGGGGCACCAGGGAAGGAGCTGTCAGCTCAAACGTCTCCAGACCCAATTATGCCATATTTGGAACATCTATTTCTCCAAGCTGTCAAAACATGGCTTTAAATGACTTTGGCCTGATTTTCAAAGCACACAGTGAGTATTTCACCTAGTAACTACCAGAGGAAATGAATGTTCAGCACATCTTAAAATCAGCCTGGGTTTTCTGCCTTGTTTGTTTTAATATACGCCTGAAGAGTCGCACAAGAAACAGAGGTTTGTGAGCCAAGCTTACCTGAAGTTATAGTGAAAATCCTCATCTTTTTCCACTTTTGTCTATTGTTATTGTTATTAGGCTCCTTTAAAACTGAAGGCAAATGAAGGCATTGCAAATTTCCACCAGACTTTCAAGGGAAAAAAAGTCACTGCCATTTGGGAAGTGAAGTAAAAGGAAAATTTACTACCAATTTTTTCCTGGCTCTTTCAAAGCACATTTCCATCACACACGCAAAGTTGATTCAGTCCCTAAACTAAAGTGGGAAGCTTTAGTGGAAAAGGTTACGCAAAATATTAAAACATCCAAGTGCAGACTCAGGGTATGCCTGTGTAGCGATTTGGGGAAAAATATTGGGGAGTTTTAATACGAGAGTTTTAATTAGATTTGACCTAGAGATGTATAACGCATAATCCTATATGAACAATGCAGTTGGCACCTTTTAGAGTCTGGATTTCACAGATGGTCCTCTATGTGGCATAAAAAGAACTGCTCATGCAATATATGTTTTTCTATATTTCAGTTATATGTATTGTGCTTTTAACGTGTGGTACAGAACAGTTAGAAAAGAATAACCTCTCCCCTCCTCCCAAAATCATGACTGTTTCAAGATAAATACTTGCAGTGATGCTAGATTTTTAAAAGATAGTTTTCACAACATGCAATCATGCTTTTGGTGGCAGACTGTTGATTTTTCAAGCACCAGGAGTAAAAGCTAAAGGGTGCTTGTGTGCATGAAGTCTTTGTTTCTTTTGGCATTCTGTAACCTTTTTGTTAAACGCAAAATTTTGATGTTATGAAATGTGGTTATGTTTCATAAAGTCAAGTCAGGCGCTACCTTGCCTTGCTCTGCAAAGCACCTAGTAAGGATCCCAGAGGATTGAAGGGACGGTGCAAAGCAGGAATTTGTGTTTTCTGTCGTTGATACGTGCAAACCCTGGCTCTAACCTATTTTTAGGCTGTATGTTGTTCTGGCGCCATACTCATCCTTCAAGAATGCTTTGTGTATGTAAACTGCAAAAGCATCTAAATAACAAAATTATGGCAGACTGCAATAGTGTAAAGCACAGAGAAGTGAGTTAATTCCATTTTCCCCTAATATCAGAGCACCTGTAATTTCTCTTCCACTTGTTGATGTTTGGATGCACCTGTTTGTTGCTATGTTTCCTGATAGTAGCTTTAATTGAAGTTGTATTTTGAATTTGCTAATAGCACTCATTGTAATTACTGTGTAATATTTAATTGGAATTCGTGTAATTATTACTTTAAACTACCTTACACATTCTGATTTGAATTTTTAATTTAGCAAGCACACAGTCAGATCCTCTCTCTGATTCCCTTTTGGATCACTGAGGATGGAGCATGCATGTTAATGCTCCAGGTTTTTCATGCAGTAGAGTATCTGTGATCTGCACTCCTGAATACATGCTGCTACTCGCACGTACAAAGTTACTGTCACTCCAAAATAATATATTTTCAGGTCTATTTATCTGTGTTCATTGACTCAATAAAACACTTACATTTTGAGATTCTTTGATAAATTAGTGTGTATATAAAATTCTGAGTGTTAGAAGTTAGAAGTGTTTTTGGCCTTTTTATGCACACCTCTGTGTGCATAAAAAATAAATCTCTGTTTTTACACATATACAGTATTTTTTATTGGTTATTATTTATTCTTATAT
>JAWLRI010000217.1:4174570-4203209 GCA_034781795.1 Crypturellus tataupa | reverse complement strand
CTCTGTGTGCATAAAAAATAAATCTCTGTTTTTACACATATACAGTATTTTTTATTGGTTATTATTTATTCTTATATCTATCTTAAGGCTATCTGTAAAATAATCTTCATCCAGCCAAGTTTATATTCCCTTGGTGCAGAATTCTGACACAACTGACACAACCTTCAAAGATCTTGCATGCTTAGCTATCACAATGTTGATTTTCTTTATTTCTCTCAAGCCTCTTGTGTAGATCATGAGTGAGCCAGATTATTGCTGAGCCCCTGTCCTGCTCTTGGTGTGTAGGAAATACATTTAATTCCTGTAGAGGCCGCTACTGCGGCTGGTGGCAGGAGATCCACGTTCCTTACAGTTGTGTGTGAATTCAGTTCCTTAATGTTAATTAAAGGAAAATTAACCCTCTGCCCTGCCCGCCTGGCATCTCGGGGCAGCGCGTAGCCTGTTGACACCATCCTCGCGCTCAGCAACACTTTGATGCCGCTGAAGGAAGCTGCCCTGGAGGAGGTGCAGGGATGGTGTTTGCAGATCTCTGCGGTGCTGAGCGAGCGCCCGGGGACTTGCAGGATGCAGCAGCCGGTGGGCTGCCCACCCGGGCTGCTCCTGCAGTTTCGCTTTTTCTGTTAGCTTCTTCAAACCAAAGCATATGCACGAGCAAGTGTGAAGGTTTCTACAGAGCTAGGAAGAGACTAAGTGGGATTTTGAAACTCCTACTCTAGGCCAAACATCTTCAAAAAGTAGCAATTCCAGAGTGCCCTGTGGGTTTTCTAGCATGGCATATATTGAAAAACAATATTCCTTTTTTGTTCAGCACAGGTGGCAGAATGTTGGCAATGAACTACAGCGCTGCCAAGGACAAGTTCACAGACTGGTATTTGTGCGCAGTGCTAAGAGCCGGGAGGAAACAGGATGCAAAAACTTCGTTCAGAAGTTATTCCTGTATCTGCTTACTATCTGTAACAGTTATTACTATTTGATTAATTACCTATATAATACTACAGTGTTTTTTAAGAGTATTATTATTGGTTAGTATCATTATAACATATTCCTTTCCTTCAACATGTTCCTCATATGCTTTTATGAAAATTAAGGCAATAGTGAGCTTTTCCTAAGAATGCCTTATAAAATTTTTTACACTTTTAAATGCAATGAACTCTTCAAGGCCAGATTTTCAGGTGTTATTTTGATCAATACAATTTCATTGAAATAAGGGGAGTTATGCCAGATTATACCTACAGAAGATCTAGATAATGAAACTTAAGACAATTTTTTATTTTTTATGTCAAAGTTCAGACAGAGAGGAAGAAAGTCATAGTGAAGTAAAACAATGTTGACTTTCACAGGCTTCTAAATCACAAAGAATTACAGAAATTTTGCTCCTGGATGTGTTGATGGAAATGTGTTAGGATGAGTTAATGGCTTTGAAAATAAAAGGCTGAAGTTTAGTAACATCCTTGAAAATGCTGACTTCATAAGTCAACATTTAAATGGGAGTCTGACTTCCTACGGGATAGCTTTTTCAAGATCTTTCTTATCAAGGAGTCCTTAATTAAAATAGTTCAATTCAAAGGAGCTGGGTTATAAAACTGCCTTGTTTTGTTGTGCTAAAGAGAATTTCTGCACTCAGCAAGGCTTCATCAGCACTCATAACTTAGCAGTTGAGTCAATAATCTTCTTTTCACTCTGGTGAACCACACGTTGAGAATGCCATAAGAAATTATTTAATGTTTGTAATTCAGAGTTAGTTCAGGACTACAGCAGTCTAATTAAAAAGCACTTCAATATGTCATTGATTTCTTGATATGACGACAGAGTCCTGCTTTGCTCTGCATTACTTTGAAGCAAGTAGTGCTAAGAGCTCGGCTTTATTCATGTGTGCTGGAGGTGTAAGGAGAGAAGAAAGTGTGTACGTGTGCAGGTCATGGGAGCAAGGAAAGAGTCCAGGGAGATCCGAATGTTGAGAAAAGAATTTCTGAAATTTATTTCCTGGGAGAAAATATGATCTATGATACTGGTTCAAAAGACTGGTTCAATGATCCAACTAGGACTCTGAGAAGGAGAGTTTGTTGTTTTCGTGAGATGAAGCTTACGAGTGCCATGTCGCTGCGCTGGGTGTTGGGCTTCGGTGATCTATTTGCTTGCCAAAACATGGGCATCACCCGTGCGCTGAGTTACTGCAGAGCTGACCTCCTCTCAGCCCTGCTCGAGGGGGCTCGAGCCCTGCTCATTTGTCACCTTGCAATCCTATTTCTACTTTGAATTTCCATTTCTGTTGAAGCCATAAGTCCAAGTAGTAGTTTAAAAAGCTCATAATCTCATTCATAAAAGTCATGACCTTTAATTTGGGACTACAGCTCCCAAATAGCTCTAGTTAATAGTCTTTTGAAGAAGTAGTAATGTTGATTGGAAAATTGAAAAGATTCATGTACACAGAGGGGATGAAAGTGGACTCTATTCTGGAGAATGAGAAAAAAAGAATTCTCAAAGTTTAGTTTTTTATTTTCAGTGATGATGTGCTACTGTCATGTTCCTTGCTCCAATTCTGCTCTGTAGGTTTGAACTTTCTTGTATTCATAAAAATGAAGACAGTTATGTCTGGTATCGTGAAATGATAGTGTCTATCTGCATAACTTTCAGTAAATAATGATGCAAGAAAATTGCAAGATAACAGTGTAAAGCTAGACAGATGAAATAATTTGCTTTTTAAACATCTGAATTTCTGTTATTTTCTTCCCATCCAACGTTGCTGCTCTCTTGAAAACCATTGTTCATCATTCATTACAGACAGTTTCATTAGAAACAAAAGCAATTGGCAGTTTCTGTCCTGCTGCCATTTGCCTGAGGAATAAGCCAGTAGAGCCTATGTGGACTTTTGCTGTGAGCAAGTGTAAAGGGGAGGCTGTGAAGTTCTCACTCTGATGGGCTTTTCATTGGCAGCCTCTTGTCGTCAGGAGTCCCAGCTGGAGCAGAGCAGAACTTTCCTCCTCCTGCATAGTTCAGTCTGCGTCTGCTCCAACAGGAGTCAAAGTAAGTGTCTTTCATAGCATGGAATAAACTCCAGAAGTTTGGAAAGCTGAGTATATAAAGGACTTCAGAAAAAAGACGGATAAGACTATAAATTAGGAGCTCACATCCCTTTGCCTCCTCAAGATTCCTTTCATGATATTCAGGATTCAGCTTACGCCTAGAACAACTCCACTGCTGTCGAAGGAACTGCATCTATCAAAGTCAGGGTGATGTGCCAGTAAATTCAATAGTTTTGCCAATATTTTTGCATCTTTCCCCACACATCAGGAGTTGCCTTGACATGTTGAAACAAATGCCACCAAACTCATTTTTGCCTGCTTCTGCAATGCACAAATACGCAGTACACTTCTGCCTCCTGCCTCCTTTGTGGTGGTACATTGAATTCATTGTCACGTCTACAGTGTCAGCAGATGATCCAGCGTCTATAAACTCAGTTGTGATGGAGTGACTTCTTTGTCACAGTGAATTCAGGACTGCTCGGCAGCGCATACATTGCTTCTCTCCCCAATTTTTGTCCTCAATACACCTGCAGGGCCGGGCCGCTCGCAGGAATTAACTGAGACCTGATGCCTCACAACTGGCTGTCTCCAGAGAGCAAGTGACCTTCTGGTTGTCTTTCTGTGTGCCAGGACTTGTACAGCAAAAAAAGGGAAGCGTGGTGGAGATTACATGGAACTCTTCCCCGCATTTCCAGAGAACTGATCTGGGGCTGGGTTGGGGTTTGGGTTGTGTGAGAGGTGCCTCCAGCTTCCTGCCACCCATCCTGGAGGTTCTGATGTTGCCCTTCCTGTATTCTTTCCTACTGAGCTCTCAAAGAAAAAGGGTGTTGTTATTGGGTTGCTAAATCCGTAGTGTTGTATATTATATTGACTCTTTGGTCAGAGTTCAGTGTAACACACTGCATAGGGAATATATATACTCAGGACTTTTTAATTAAGATAAAATTTTAGGAGAAATACTGGGGTTTGCCTTCACTTTTGAAATGTGCAATTGCTGTAAAATACCTTTTTTTTTTCAGATAACTCAAAAACACGAAAAAAATAATAGAGTATACAGCCTGTTGCATTTAAAATATCTTGGCAGTCCTTGTGACGTGTTTGCTTCAGTTGTTAGAAATTAATATTTTTCGGTGGCTGTGAAACTCCCACTGGGCTTGCTGGGCACTGCTTGGTTTAGCCCCCCTGCCCTGCACTCTGCACGGAGCTGAGGGAAGATAAGTAATGCAAACAGCGGGACTTGGATGGTGTTCTAGGGTGCTGCTTGGTATCACAGCGCTCCAGATAAACATAATTCTTGAGGTGAAATTTGTTTTAAGGGAATTCAACTGCATGCTTAGAATCAAGAGAAGCTACATTGCAATGACTTATTTTCATGGCATTCTTACCTTTCTAACCATTTCTTACCATTCTAACCTTTGTAAACTTACTAGTACAAACAATCAGGAGTGACACAATCGGCATTGTTTCATGTAAATAATACTACTTTGAAATGTAATCTGAAGTCAGATTTTTTTAAGGGTGTTTGGTTAAAAATGAAAATCGTAAGTGCAGAGGTTCATTTGAGTGCGTAAGAATGTCAATAGCATATATGAAGGTCAGTTTTTTTTGTCTTATACATACAAAATTCTCTTGCTTGTGAAATATTACAGTCGTGGAAATGTGTTCACTCACCCTAAAGAGCTCTGGCTGGTGTTCCAAGAGCTGCATAAGACCAAAATGCTGGGTGCTTAATTTGGTGGCTGTTTGCACAAGTTAAGTTTCATTTTCCAGAAATTATTTGCTCTTTGCATGTGCAGCAAGAACTATGAAAATGCAGAGTTTAAAAAAACTGATCCAGAAAAGAGATATTCATATAGAGAGGAGAGGCAAAGGATTGTCCCTTATACTGAAGGACTTGACATGATGTCGCATATAGATATTTAAGCACTACCAGTAAATAGCCTCTTTTATGGTTATACTCTGGCTATAATGAGTTTGTATCTTATCTTCTTTGGATGGCAGAAACAAAATCTACTACATCTCTTTTCAGAAACAGCCAGAAACACCTTCTCTTGCTCCACACAATGTTTGTAGAGCAGTGTGAGTGTGTGTTAGTATAAAACTGAGAGCATTGCTACATATGGACTAATGAGAGAAAAACTTAATTTTTGCAGGAGCTGCACAGGCTGCAGTTCGGTTGTGATTGCCAGCCTAAATGCACTTTCCTGCAGAAGCATTCCCTGCGAGTAGAAGTCTGCCCTTTGGCTCCTTATATATATCAGTGTCTGAAGCTATCACATTTTATATATTAAAAAAAAAAAAAAAAAAAAAAAAAAAAAAAGGTAGGGTACCTGTAGTTGTTTCAAAATCCGAGATCCAACCAGTGTGTTGTGGTTGAGGACAAACATGAAAGAGTGAGGTTTCTTGGACTTCTAAAAGTGTGTAGCGTAATCCGTAAGTGCAGTTCCCGTGGCTGGAGGGCCGTGAGGACATCACAGCTCCTTATGTTCAAGCAGAAGGCTCCAGACTCATTTGTTATCAATATCAAGCCCATCACACACAAACAGTAAGTTAAAGGCGGCATTAATCAAAGCTGTGCAGTAGCCTGTGTCATCCTCTCCAGCGCACAGCCACCTCCTTCGGCCGAGACCTCATGGAGTGAAGGGCTGTTGTGGCATCTCTGGAAGGTCATGAAGTCATGGGCTATTTTGGAGCGGGTCTCTAATGTGCGGAATAACATACGTGTATGTGGGAGAGGGGATGCAGGGATTACTGCACTGATACAGTAAAACCATCTCTTTTACATTCATAGGCAACTGGACAGTTTTATAATTAAAATCTGTGCAACTGGTAGACAGGATTCAGTTCAGTTTACTTTCTTTTCATTAAAAGTAACCAGAAGCCCATGCGTTGTTTGTTTCAAGTGGCAAAAATAATGGGTTTTGCGAATCTTTACAGTCAGTATTGATTTTCAGATCTCACTCAGCAACATTCTGCATTCTGCAAAACCTCTGGGGTTTTTTTTTTTTTTGGACCATATTTCTCTTATTTACAGGAGTATTGGTGTTTTAATGGTACCACCTTGTACCATTTTAACGGTAGCTGGACCTTTGATGAATAACAATCTTTCATCTTTTCATTTCTTACTATATTATGAAGTGAAACTCTACCAAATGTATGAATATTATTACATAACATATAACTATAATCTCATAATCCAAATATATTTTTTTCAATTAATTTTGCATTTTGCTTATTGCATACATATATATATAAAATACATATATATGTATACATACATATATAAAATCCCAGCTCTCTATTCCTCGGTCTGCATCAGCACCTTGAGTGAGTTCACTCTGAAGCTGCCCATCTGTCCAAATCATGTCTAACAGGAAAAACAAAACAGTGATTTGATATTATGGTAAACTGATTGGAGATGGTAAGAACAAAAGTAGACGGCCTGAGACAGCTTTTTCAGCTAGGTTGGAGGTGAATATGTAATTTAATGACCAATGGCCCTTCCCGGTGTTAGAGCTCATGGCCTTCATGCTACCTCCTGGCCACATGCTGTGATAAAAGCTAAAGAACACTGTAAATGTGCTGGTGGTGACTTCATTCCTGTATGTACAGAGATACAGATAGATCTGTATTGGTGAATCATAGAATCAAAATGCAACAAAACCAAATACTCTACATTGTATTTAAAAGCAATAATGTTAATTGTGTCATAGAACAGAAAGCTCCTTTCCCCAGGAGCATCTTGTGAGTTCCCTCATGGCTGTGGCCAGTTGAAAATGCGGGTTATTGGGGATGCTCTGTTCAGATGTAAAGAGTCAAGGATTTGGATGAAGTTGCACATAGATAGGTCAGTGTATTGTCCTAAGGTAATGGTATTTCAAAGTACTTTCATTCCGATGGTTTTCAGAATAACTGTTTGAAGTGAATTGTTGGCTTTGGACAAATTCCTGTACGAGACAGTGACGTCCCTGGGATAAAAGAAATGATTGTTACGGGCCCTGGCAGCGACAGCGCTCGGTGCCGGCAAGCAGGAAAGTTGACATAAAGTCTCCCGTGCAATTATAGGCATAAAGAAGTCTTCTCTAAAACAAGATTGAATGCATGGCCTATGGCACCTCAATTTTGAATAATATAGCAGCAGTAAAAAATTGAAAAGAATATTGGCAGTGAGGTAAGAGAAAAATGTAGTTCTCTGATCCTTATCCTGTGCCTGTTCACTGGATTATTACAAAATGTTTCTGTACAATGAATGTTTAATAATGTTTAGAAATTTAATTTTCATAATATTTTACATATAACTAAAGGAAAAGCGCTGCTGTTGACTCTAGATGTGTGAGATTTCGGAACTCTCCATTAGAGTCATCTCCTCCAAGGCTGTCACTCTTCCTAAGCTCCAAAGGGCATCGATGTCTTCTAGCCAGTCAATACATGTGAAAGAATTCCCAAACCCACTGCCAACGGCAGGCTGGGGCCTGGAGCACTTCAGTCAATAAGTCAATAGGCCAGAGACAAAGTGTTATCCAGAAGACAAGTCAACAGAAAGAATAAAAATCATTATTAAGCAGCTGTTATCACTACAGCATAAAGTAAATCTCCAGCTCAACTTTGGCCAGTTTTTTGAGACGTGTTTTACGATAGCTGAAGAGAACTAGGTGCAAAATCTCTGCAAGATCATGTCTTTCAAAGAGAAGCGTAATGAAAGAGAAGGAAATGCTGAGTTAGCTGCTGATGACTGGGTACACGATTTCCTAGGGGTATGTGGATGAGTGGAGGAAAAATACAGAAGTTAATTACATTATGGTTATGGGCCATGCAAATTTGAAAGTAGACAGGTAAGTCTTTAATGATCATGTTCATCCCAAAGTCTCAAAAGAAGTAGAATACGGACAAGGTTTTCTAAGGACTTAAGAACTGGAAAATTAAGTGATTAGGCTCAATCCTTTCTGCGTGACGAAAGCTAGCAATTTCCATAGTATTTTTCCCTTTCCTCCAGGAATCCTTCCAACTGGCAGATCAAACTTTCTGCTTTATTTATTGATTTGTCTGCTCCAAATACTCCGTTCTAAACATACAGTGCAAAAGTTACCGTGTGAATAAAGCAAGATGCTTAGCAATATGCAATGACTGTTTCTGAAAGTTATTTGCAATGTGTATTTTTTTTCACTTTTTCCTGTGCAATGGTTGTGATTTTGAGTTAGTCAGGACAGCCCTAACCTTTTAAAGAGCTGAGCACGCTGGGCTTTCTGCTTGTCCTTAAAAATTAAAATTCTGTTCTGTTTCTTGTAATGCCAAAGGGGCATGGAATGCCTTGTTTCTCCGAACATGAAGTTCTGTGTCTACATTAGCTGGTGTTATTTCATCACCTGCAACCTATGATTTGAAAGTTATTAAAAAATGAGTTAGGAGTTCTGCAGAAGAAGAACAGTTTAATAATGAACAATATTATCATACCTGAATTTTTTAATTTAAAAGGCAGATACTTAGTAACAAAGAAATGACTGGATCAGGTAAATCCAGTCGTTAGGTTGTTTCTCTGCAAAAACAGTTAAGGACAAATTCTTAATTCCACTTGAATCTGAACAGGCTCCTTTACCAAAAAGGGAGAGGCTGAGCTCAACAGATAATCTCGGTATCTTCAAAAAAAATGAAAGAGTAAACACACCAGGTAGTGGAGTTTTGCGTTACCAACAGTGATAGATCTTAAAAAGGGACCTGTTTGTACTCAGATTTAACCTAGGAAAAGCAGCTTCACCTGCTTTCCGGCACGCTGGGGGTGTGCAGGGGCCATGGAGATGACGCGTCGATTCAGCGGGATTTGCTCCTTCCTGGAAGCAGGACTGATCCCGCCGCTACTTGAGGGCTCCCAGGGCAGTGGTGGAAGCACCCAGGGCTGCCTGGGTTGCAGGTCCTTCCCACACAGCAATTCCAACTGGTTATGAACAAAACAACCTCCAGTCAGAACTTCAATCCTTTTCCATAATATATGCCTATTTTTCTTCATTCTCTATTTTAGATGAGTTTTACGTGTCCTTTCACTCCTATCCTTACATTTCTTCACTATTTCTAACTATTCTTAATCTGCTGGTTACGTAAGAACTTATTCAAGGATCCATCCAGGAAATCTTGTGCTGTTTCCCTTTGCACTTAGTGTATTCTGGGCTTGTTTACAGCCTGCATTGACACTGAGCAGCATGAAGCTCAGTCCTATCACTTATAAAGAAAAATCAGATATTCCACACCTTTTACGACATAAAGTCCCATTTCCTTCATAACATATAAAACCTTTGATTATGCTTAAATAGTATTTGTAGATGCTTAAGTAGTTATTAAATAAAGTGAAATGCCATCAGAAGATAAAAGAATTACTTAGAAATGAAGTCCTCGGAGAAAAAGTATTGTTACTAGTAGTAATCAATACAGATGATAGGTGAAGCCACCAAGGTCAGCTTTTATAGACAAATGACCTTTCTAGCTGTCAAGTGAGTCGCTAAGTACTCTGACTAGCTTATGACACTCGCAAAGTGTCTTTCTGCAACCAGACAACTTTTGAAACAGCAATCAAGTTGCAATATAATGCAGTTGTACCTCTGGTCATTGCAGCAGGCCGGCTTTGAGAACTACCCCGAAACAGCAAGCAAGAGCTTTACAAAGGCAATATGTTCTTCTCTGTTTTAAGAAAAATAATTTAGAACGGATGAACACAGTGCAAAGCAGGTAGGGCTTTTGCATTTTTTTTCTGCCAAATGTGATGATCCTTTGATAAGAGTGATTGATTGCGTCTGGGTAAGTTTGCTTAATATTTGCTGTGGACAGTGTGTTGACTGCGGCTCAATCAATCACTTTTAGCAGGAAATCAGGGCTAATGCACTAAAACAATATCTGTTATGCATTCAGTTAATCTATCACAATCCTCTTGTGCAATGCTGGGGAGTAGAGCGCCTTGTGAGTCACAGGATGATGACTTAAAATGGGCTCCTTGAGCTTGGTTTTATTAAAAAAAAAAAAAAAAGAGAGAGAAGAAACTTCTTCATCGAATGTTTTTTAATTTTAAATGTATTAGAATCACAATCTCCACCCTAAATGATAGCTATGTTAGGAAATATAAAATAAAGCAAATGTGGGGTATCTTAATTTTTTTTCATGCAAAACGTACATACACTGTAGACAATAAAGATCACTGTTGCTACATTTAACCCCAATAGAGTTCAAATGAGGCTAGGTTTTCCATTACCTTAGATAGACTTTACTTCCCTTCATTCATCCTAATATTTTGGTAATAACTGGATAAGCTTTTTTATGTTAAAATGGTGATATTTTAGATCAGTTCACATGAACAGAATGCCCCGTTGTTTATTAGGTTATTACTGGGTATTAGTGGCCCAGAGGCCACTAATAAGCCCATACCTACAGAAATATCCCCAACACACAGAAATGCACTGGGGATTTGGACATATAAACATCTAATCTTTGAAAAGGAGTAGTACAGACTTCAAACGCAGAGGGAGCACTCCAGTACATGCACTGCAGGAAGGAAGCTATGGGGAAGAGCAGCTTCAATGACAGGGAGCTGTAAAGGAGCTGCTTCTTGTTAACCACTGTATTATGTCAGCAGTTACTACTGTGTCTCTTTAACGTGATTTCAGGTGTTGCCAGCTGCGCGACACGCAGGCCCGCCTGCCCCGGGCTGCACATCTCACCCGTGCCCTGGCATTGTGCTTGGGTGGATCTCGCAGGATCAGCAAAGTGCAAGAACTCCTGGCGGTTCAGACACAAGGAGCACGAGCGCCCGTCCCGTCTGCGCCCAAGGAGCACGGCAGCCGGCTCGGCTGCTGCAGAGCGTGCGGCGGGGAGGCCTTCAGTGAATTCAGATTGCAAGCTCGGCCAGCAAAAAAGCATTTAATTGTCCTTTGGCAGTCATTCAAGCCATTTTTTACACTCTGATTACAGTGCAGACCTGCTTTGGAGTGCGCGTGTTAATAATACATAGATGTCGCCATCTATAATCATTCTGTAGATGTATGTGACATCATGTGTCACAGGGAAAAAAATGCATTCATAGATAATATATTCATACTTAGCATTCCCAGATCCACTTGCTAAGCAGATAGTTTCCCTTTTCTGTGTTTTCCTTTTTCCTTAATTGAATCTTTTACCTGCAAAATGAAACAGGGAGGTGGGACATGAGTAGAGAACTGTTCATAAGGAGATGTATCAGCTGTCCTTCCCCATACCCCCTTTTCCTTGGTGTCAGGAGAGTCAGTACCGGAGGAAACGGATGCACTGGAGAGGGCCTATACCTATGTGGAATACTTCAGTGGCCATCTCCACTTATTTTTCTTTTCTGTCATGTATATTCTAGAGAATCAAGCTAAAAAAAATCCAGTAAAAGTATATTTTTGACATACTGTTCAATTTTGACTCTCATAATTATCTTTTCCTTTTTGCTCTAGGCCATTTTATAACTTTTTACACAGTAGATTCATTGCAGTTCTTTTGACTTATAAAGTCCTGGTGAAAACCATGTTTGCTTCTTCTCATGCATCATGGTTTCAAAATTCAAGAGTGGAAGTTAACCTTGCTGCGTTACTGATCCAGTTTAATGCAACATATAGTAGAGTATTTATGTGATAAAGAGATTTCTTATTAACCTCGTGGAGGTCCTTTAGGTTGGTCGGGAGATTTTTCCTCAGTTAAATGCTCCCTACGTGAAGGATATTCTCTGCAGTATTGCAGGGCTGTCATTATGGTTGCGAGAGCTTTGCCAAGGTGTTCGAAGTGACTGACTGGCTCTAGCACTTGATTATATAATACAATATTTATGGAGTCATCTGTTCCGTTGGAGTACGTCATTTTGGTCTTTGCTTTTCTGGAGTCTTGCCTGCTGTTCCTTTTATTCGTGTCTATTTCTTCTTTTATTGTGTTCGCTGCATCCTTGTTGATGTCTAACAGGCTGCCGTTATCTGCAGCATAATGCCACGAGATAAATTTAGAGAAAATTTCTGTGGATAGTGTGCTTCAATCATCTCTATCGAATGATTATTTTTATATAATCTCGAGAGCTGACTAGAAGGATGGAAATACAGCACTGAAGAAAACTGAATTTTGTGCATGGCAGCTGATTTTATTTCAACTCTTATCAGTTAATACTGAAATGAAAAATTTCCTGCATTTTTTTTTTGAATTAATTAAGATAAAGTATTTTTTTTTTTTTTTTATCACCGAAAGGTCTTCCAAGTTAGGTAAAAAAATAAATGAACAATTCTAGTTTCTGGTTAAATCAGTAATGAATTAAATTAAGACTAACAAGGATAAAGCATTTCACCGAATTACGCTCAGAACCCATGTGCAACTTTTGTTTGCTACAAAGTTAAAGTCACTAAAATTACTTTTTGATTACAGCCACAATGCTGGTGAGGTTTGCTTTAGCCTATAAACCACTTAGTGGAGTGATTCTTCAGTCTGTGTGGGTATAACCTGCAAGCTGAGGTTCTGCACATATAGAGATAAATAACCAGTATCGACTGTACCAGAGTTTCTTAAAAATACACAAATGCCAAAGTATCCTCACAGAAAAATATTTTTTTAAAAATATATACATATGATGGTGTTTTTTTCCCTTACTTGGGGGACGGTGGATCAAGACATTCCCAGGCAAGTCGTTGCAGTTGTACAAGTTGCCTAAATATTTCAAGAGGGCTTTTTAAAGCATTTGTAACAGAGATATTTTAGAAATATCCAGAAGAATGCACTACTAATTTTCTTTACTTAATAAACCAAGGTAAACCATTGGAGACTGTGTAGTCTTTCAAGGCAGTGGCCTCCTCAGATGGAGATTAAATTAGGACATCTTGATAACCTGATTTGGTGAACCAAATTGGTTTGATATCTGATACTACCATTCCCTGTTGATCTAGGTTAAATATAGTGAAATAGTAGAAGAGAATCTCCAAAAGGGATTTGGCATCGCAATGGATTTTTTTTTGCTTTGTACAAAATGTTGTTTCATTTTATAATTGAAATACAGTCCGCATTGGAACTTTTGGTAGCTAAAACCATTAAGTATCACATTCCATTTATTGTATGACAATTTAAGTTCAGTTCATGCATTTTTAATTCTGTTTATGTCCTGAGAGCTTGCCTCTAGTGGAATAAAACCGATCACAAATCTAGAATAAGAATTAAATGGTTCTGTCCTCAGTGAACATTGGCTCTGAGCTTGCTGGTTAAGTCAAAAGACAAGTCAAGTGGCAGCTGCTAGTGCAGGGTCAGCTGCTGCTCAGGTTTTGCCTGCTCCACCTCGAGGAGAGGCTCCCGCAGTGGTTAGAGGTAGAGGGAAGGGTATGAGGTGCGTGCCAGGGCAAGGCGGGAGAAAGACCTGCTGCAATAAACGGCTCCACAGAGAATCCACGTTCAAAACACTCCAAAAGAAGTGAATGAATTGGGGCTGGAGGTCAGGGCTGTGGGTTAGCCTCCATCTACACTAATGGTGGTCAGCAGCTTCCGAGAGTCTGGGGAGGGATAAAACAGATAGGATGGTAGATGGAAGGAGAGGAGGTAACAGGGGACTGAGAAAAACATCTTAAGCGTCTGTCTCTTGAGAGATGTCTTCTGAATGGAAACATTATTGTGGTGTTTGTGTAAGAGGAGAACTTGCAAGAGTTGCTCTATCCCTAGGAGCTGCCTGTCTTCCTCGCGTGCATGGCTGTGGACTTTTCTGTGCTCTGTCACTGCTGTGTGTAATACTCTTTCACTTCAGAATACACACGATTTCTCAACAGCCACAGTGAATACTTTACTCGTGTATTTTTGCTTTCACTTGTCTGACAGTCTTGCTTTTGTCTTGGATGTGGAAAAGTACAGGAGCTGATGAAATGCTTTAAACTTTTCCACAAAGGCTTTGATGTGTTCCGTTTTGTTTTGTTTTTCTACACTCCCGGGGTTTATTTTTGCTGTTGGTTTCTTGCTTTTGGTCCTCAGCGCTTGGAGGGCTGGGAATGGCTTGAGCTGCTTGTGCTCACGTGTCACGCACTTCCCTGGACTTGCTTATTCCCTTCTCGCTCCCTCAGCCCGGCACGTTCTGACACTCGGATGAGTCACCGCTGCATTATTTCTTGGTTGCTAGATTGATTTCATATGTGAAATTCATTTTAAATGCCTGTTCTAAATATACTTGTCTACCTTGCATTTGCCTGATGTATTGAACAGCATTTCCGATTAGATGTGTTTATAAAATGCCGTCTCCCCCAGGCCCCCGATGCTGCTGGACGCATGAGATGATGAGGAATTCGTTACTTGCAAACTTCAACTGCTGGAACTTACAACGTCATCAAATATAGGCACCTTTGTAGATGCTGAGCGTGTTTCACCCTAGGTATTTAATTATATCACGCAGCCGGAGTGGGTTTGAGTGGGGCTTGTGGCGGTCAAGCGTAGGGCATAGCTGCTGAGGAACAGCTAAAGAGACTTGTTTTATTTAACAAGCTAGACCTGGGTTCAGACCCCAGAGGTGTAACACCTGTTTGAGAGAAGCGTGATAAAATGTGAAATTCCCTGCCCAAAACTCGACCATAAAACCAAAATATATGCCTCTCATCTCTATTTCAAGCTTTGTTCCTACATCTGATATTTGTTTGGAAACATACTTTCTGGTACAAACAACTGGTTGTAGAAATTTCCTTGTTGTATGTAGGGTGACAGCACTATATCCTCTTGACAGTGTCTAATTATGAGACATTGCTGTAACTGTGGTTTTAGGCTTCTTTCCTGTACTACCTTTAGAATTAGTTGTGTTTGTATGTTGCAGTTTGACAAGCAATACCTTTCAATAATAAAAAATAATTTAGTATTGTAAAAAGTATTATGTTATGACAGTAGCTTTGACCAAATATCTGTTGGTAGATGTAGATGGCTATGTTGGTTCTTTACCATCAGAATAGGAATGTGGTTCTAGTGTTACATTTATATTTCACTTGTCCTCGGCATCAGGACACAATGATGTACTACTACTAGATGAATATAGCCAGCAAAACATGTATTCAAAGTCTAATCAGTAAAGTTTTATGTAATTTCAAATCTACAAACACAGAGATGTTAATCTTGCAATAATGATAATCCTAAAATTACATGTGCACACTGAGAAGATTCTCTAGCTTCTTGTTGTGAAGGCAAATGAGAGCGACATAGGTGATGTCTTTTTTCTGTTCATCTCTTTCTCATATACCATAATTATACTTACAGATTCTAATAAGACTATCTATTCTGCTTTACTATGCCATATATATGGCATATGTCACACAGAGGTTGTTACTGGCAGGTCAGTATAGAATGTGCCGTGTATCTACTGTTATCTTTTATAGAATCTGTGCTGCTGCTATCTTTGAGTAATATATCATTAAAGCATTTTAGCCTTACAACGTATTGTTAAAAGAACAATTTCTGGTGATGCACTACTGTGATGTATCATCAGCACTAGGCGCCTTGCTGCGACATTCCTCAGAGTGTTATATTAAAAAAGAAAAAAGAAAAGGGAAGAACGCTACAAAAATGGGCTGTTAAGTTATTGTGCTGAATACGTTATGGAACATCTTCTGTTGATTTAGGACCTCAATCTCTCCACTAAATATTTACGAAATAATGTCAGAAAGTTCATATAATTGTGATTAAAGCATTACATCATCAATTATCTTCCTCGTTTTAGAATAAAACCTTACTGATATTTGCAAATTTTTGCAAGTGTTTCCTTTAAATTGAAATATTATTCTAATGAAAAGAATACATGAAAGCAAAGCCCAAATTAGGCAAAGTTCAAGCATAGGTTATATAGCCAAAGCCTTTCTCTAATCAGAATTTCAAACATTTCAGGGAAAAGGTCAATAAAATCAATTCTAAGCAATCTTGGAAATGAGGTAATAGTCCATTAATCTAGTCAATATGAGCATGAAACTTTCTGCTGCACTTTTTGTCTGTAAATTTCTATGAATTTTATTAGTGAAAATGGGACCAAGGCTGCAAGATGACTGTAGAGGAGGTCACCTCCACGCACTTTGATATGTTTATCTTTTAATTAAATTTTGTTTCTCAAATGAAAATTCATTATTCATCTGTGGGAAGATGCCAAACAAAACTTGTTATGGGCTCCATATTAAACAAAACTTAGTGGCAAGCTCACAATGTATGAATCATATGCTAAATCAGTGTTGAAGTGTCAGCTATTAAAGAAGCAGTACTGAGATATGTGTGGTGCAGCTAGAGATGAGTTCTGCTCCTGGTTAGACTACTTTGGGGCTGAGATGAATATATGTTGTTGTTTTGGTATGGCTGTGCCTTAGCTAATCTCTCTCTTATCCCAGTAAACATAAATCACTGGAGAATGTGCAGGAGTTCTTCTTTAGCAGAAGCAGCTCTTCCTTTGGGAGATGTCACATAGGAGCTGGCAGCAAAACCAGGCACCTCTTCTCCCCCCAGAGAAGCCAGAACATCTGCAAACCACGCAGGGCTGGGGAGTCCCGCTCTCTGGGAACAGCCAGGCACATCCCGCAGGCTCTTGGAGAGGGGGTAATTTCATTTTCCTCTTTCCCCTAGAGGCTTTCCAGCCTCTAGAGCCTTTGGTACACACAAGGATGTGCAGCTGCCTTCACAGGAGTGAGATCCTCATGACCTTCAAGACCAGGCTCGCTCCCATCTCCCATGATGCGTGAGGACAACCCTTGGTTCTTCCTTTCCCTGGGACTTGTCCTGTTTTGTTCTATGTTAAATTCAATTATTTTTCCCACACTGGAAAAATAATCCTAGGTTCACACAGTGATGGTGGGGACAAGTGGCATAGCTCAGCATTGCGAAGATGCCTTGCACACATCATGCTGTAGCCGTCCTGATTCACTGAAATCAATGCCAAAATTTCTGTGTCAGTCACAGAAGGCATAAATATTCCTGCTAAGCTGTGCAAGGCTCACGTTATTGAGCTAAGCAGAAGGAGAAGATAATTAGAACTGAGTATCGGAAGGATTATTTGCCAGTGTGGCTCTTCTTGAATTTTTGATGAACGACTTGTATTCTTCTCAAGTGTATTCATTACTTAAAAATCTGATCTGAATAATTCTGTTTAGTCATGCTTGCCATCTATGCTGTACACTAGCAATTCACTGTCTCTATTACACACAAAGCTTAGATTTGTGCTTAGCCTTGCTTATACTCCAAGGTAAGAAAAGGGGAAATTCTGTGTGTCTCACAATGGCAAATTCTTGTTCTTTAGAACTGGTCATTTTTTCTTCTTTTTTTCCTACAATAAAACGAAAGATACATTGTATTCCTGTACGTGTAGGTACTAAGATGATTTACTTCCTACTCATTTAAAAGAGGATATAAATAGTGCTTCACAAGTTTCTCAGGGAATTGCACTACGTAGCTTGCTTGATTTTCATTCTAGACAAAATGCTATAATCTTTGGTACTTATTTTTTCTATTGCAAGATCTGTCTGTGAGACATATTTCACTTTAAATGAAGAAGCAACTTTGAGACTTTATTGAAGATTCTTACTCTTAAGGAAATTAAAAAAGTAATGTTTACTGATATTGTTAATGTGGCTGTATTACATGTCCTACATACATAAAGAGATATGGCTCAACTACTGGGGAACTCCTAGGAGAAGCAGACTGATACAATTTCCCCATGCTTCAAATCCTTCTTGTATATATCACTGTTCTCAGAACCTGATAGAGCAGATGTTCACTGAAACAAAAATTCTTTCAGGATTTGGTTCTTATATAAGGCTCTAGCTACAGGTACCCTCTCTCTACTTCATTATGTTTTCTACTGACATTCGCAATATGTGGTTTCCTTCAAGCAAGCGCTGCTGCAATGGCCTACTTCCATTTTTCAGTGTGAATATGGTATGAGCTGGGTCCATATTTTCCAAATGTATTGTGCAATTGTTATTGCAAGCTGTGCTGCTAACGGTGGCGTTACTGTAGGTTTCCTGCAACCAGGGTGCAGTCGTAATATCTTTGTCCTTATGGAGCGTATTTGTTCCAACAAACACTTGCTGAGATAGTCTGCTATAAAACTGTGCACATGATTTGGTTTTATTCTAAGTATTGCCTACCTGAGCCTGTAATAAATGCCAAACTATAATATTAACCGTATTTTTATAAATTGTAAAAAAGCTAGTCCTGATTTTGTGTAGACTGTATCCTATTTGGACATTGGGACAGTCTGCATAAATTAGAGCATTTTGTGTGAATGCAGATTCATATAAAAGAAATGTTGTGTTTATGTAGCTAGCGATTTTAAAATTGGAATCTATTTTACATGATTCTCCCCTGGTTATCAAAAGCAGTATAAAACTTCAGCTAGAAACAGTAGTACGCGTTTATTCTTACAGCTTTTTAAAAATCTCATTATAAACTGCTGTATACCGGAAGATGTTCTAGTGAATCAGATATAATTATGGCCACTTGATAAAACAAGTGAGCTACATAAGATGTATCCCTATTATATGTCCCTTTCCTTATGAAACACTGACCATTGTTATGGTTAATTCTCTCCCTAAACACTTGCCAAATGATTTTGCCATAAATAAAAAATGTAGCAGTTGCTTGTGGAATGAAGATGTAGGAGATATTCTCAGTGCAGAACACTGAAAACTTTATGTCCCTGTAGTGACTGAGTAAATTATGAGTTTGGATCAGAAGCTACTGAAAACTGCCGGATGCAATAAATCTTTGCTTCCTGCAGGAATCTAAAGATTTAAGGAAGAAGCTCATCGACAAATACATCTAATAATCTGACTCATAAAACAGTGTACGTGTTTGAGCAACAGAAGTGTTAGAGAGACCGAGAAGGTACAATGTGTTGAAATGCTTTGGCAAGCTTGGATCTTCCCAGATGGGATGTCCTGCACTGACATAACTTGGAGGTGGCCTGAGCTCTCCCAGCGTGGTGGGTAGATACCCAGCCTGGATTTCAAACACTCATGTGGAATTCTCTTTTGATTCTCTGATGACCTTTCGATCATGTCTTCACTGTTGTTTTTTTTAAGTCTCGCTAAAATGATGCTTCCTATTGCTTAGAGTTTGACAAAATCAGTCAAAATATGTCGTGGAGATCAATCCGAAGGAATTAATTATAGCAATTAAATTTAATCTTCCTGTGGCTGTCTTCCCATTTAGCTGACCATCCAATAAATTGTTTATGCAGATTAAGTAATAAAGTTTAAGAGGGAAGAGAAAAAAAAAAAAACTGTGAATTAACTCTGTGTGGCCGAGCACATGGTACTGGAAGGAGCAGAAGCATTTGAGCGCCTTTGGGAGAGCACCATCAGAAAAATCAGAAAAATCTGAATCAGAAAAAATCTGTGTGGATCTCCATGATGGCTGAAGTTATTTCAAAATTAAAATTCCACTATCATTATTTAAAGAGGGTTATGACAGGGTTAGCACACAGTGGTAGGGTGGTGTGACAGCTCCCTGCAAGCCCTTCCTGTCTCATGCCCAGCAGCATTAGGGGTTCTTCTAAAAAGACCATGTGTCCAAAGAGCCACAGGGGGATGTGGGGCATCCTGGCCAGGCTGTCTACCCACTGTGTCCCATTTGCATTGAAGTAGGCTGAAAAGTTGTTAAACATCTATTGCTATAAACAAAACAAAACACTATATATATATGTATATATATTTCCTATATGTATATATTTATAAGGCTAATCAGACAGGAATTTTTCTTTGCTCCAACGTGCTGAATTAACAGTAGTGCAATAAACGGTAACAGGGTTCCATCTTTCCAAATAGCTTAAGTTCCTGGAAGATAGAAGCCATCGCGCCTCTTGTCATTAGACACCCGGACTGGGCAGAGGGCGGTTTTGGGGGTACCCTGTGCTCAGGAATTGCACCGCAGGGGCCGCCGCGCTGCCCAGACCTGCTCCCTCCTGCCCAGCCGCTGCGCTGCAGCCCTCCCGGCCGGCGCTCGGCTTTGCTTCCCCTTGCACGGGCTGAATCAGCAGAGGTTTGCAGCAGCAACGGGAGTGCAATCCGGACGTGCTGAGTGTGTGTGAATGCAGAGCAGCGGCTCCTGCCCCCGAGCACAACCCTCAAGGAGAAGCAGCCTTCTCAGCTGCACGAGCCGGGCTCTGGGTAGTGCCCGGGCATTACATTGCTGCTGCTTCTGCTAAGGTGTCCAAAGATATTTCTGAACAATTTCTAGCATATGAATGGATTTCTGTGAGCGATAAGTTGTGTTCACTATAATGTCACTCATTATTCTATTTGACTTCGCTGATGTCCTGAGGTTGGTATGTTTAAGATTAATGAGGCATTAGCCCTCAATCAAGGAACTACTTAAGGATATCCATTTAACTTCAGTGGATTGTGTAGTTGCATTAATTAATACCATTTGACCTTTGTATTTGGGTGGAATGATGTAGAGCAATTTTTTTTTTTCTGTGAGCAGTGTCATAAAACTGATAACTGGAATATTGCTCCTAGTATGGCCCAGCAATTAATGCAAGTGAAATGCTGTGCCTGACGTGCAGCACTGAGTGGATATCCCTTTAGTAGCAGCAGTTGCCACGGCAAATACTTTCTGTGATTGGGTAAATGTTGTCTGAAGATGCAAGACTGTAAGTTAATCAAGTTAGAAAGGACCTTGTGTTGTATGTTCTAACCATTCCAATGCCACGATATGTATTTTAATGTATAGTGTAAAATTGGTTACTGACAATTAACAGAGATTAGTGATTTGCTGGTGAGGAAGAACAGGTAGAGAAGAATAGAAGTCAAGCCCTGGGGGAACCTGGAAGGCGAGGGGCTGTAACGGAGATTTGTTGCCTTGTTCTGGAGAGTGATAGAAGGGCAGGAGGAGGTGTGCGGACTTGGAGGTTGGTTTACTTCATAACCTCTATGAAGAAAAGCTTTTGAGATGAATTCATTGCTTAATAGTTGATTGTCAGCATGGAATTTTTATTAGCAGTATTATCGCTGTGGAAGGTTTGTCATTAAGTCATCTGTCAAGCTCTCCATCTTCTATAAAGTGTCAGTGTTGTTTGACACTTTATAGAGGATGAAGAATGCTCCCTGGGAACGTAAACCAGGAGATACCTGCAAGACTTCCTGACCTCTTCCCTGTTTTGGAGTGCTCAAGTGGTGGAGATCTCACACTTGGATCTCAGTTAGTCCTGGATTGCCCAGTTAAGAGAAATAAATAAGTTAGAGTACGGTACAAGAATATAAAGTCACTAATACAGAAGAGAGAAATAGGGAAAAGTATGGTAGAAGAAAGGCTATAGAAAGCAATGGAGAATGAGGGCAAGAATATTGTATTTAATGTGCTAAAATGAAAAATCAAGAAAAGGGTGGAGGAGGGTGATTCTTTCAGTGCCGTAGAAGAATTATGTCTTGCTAGAAAATTTCCATAGATTCTTAATTTTAGCAGATAAATGCTAATTGTTACAAAATTCATTTTACTTTGGTATTCAGTCAAATGTGTCTTTCAAAGGCAGATTTAGTATCCTGATTGAAGATTTCCATTTTTTCTGTGTGTTAACACTGAAATTTAAGCATAATAACTACATGGCAGTATTAATTGGTCTGCTAATGACTAATTCACAGAAAACACCCACAGAATCATTTATTTTTTACACCCTGAGCCATTTTATGTGCCTTTTCCAATGTTTTCCACTGAGTGAAATCAATGATTCTGTCGCTGAAGTTAAACTGAAGCTGACACCAAGTTTCCAGGGTGCTGCAGAAACCGATGGTCCTTGCGGAAGGTCTTTGTTTTCCCTGCCATGGAGCTCCGAGATGTCACAGTTTTACTAACTGAACAAAATGTTTACAACATCCTGTCCACCTGTCTACCAAATCCCACCAAGTGGACATTGCCCAATACTGTTATGGAAGTAAAGCCAAACACAGTACAAAGAGGGAAAGAGAAATCTTGTTGTAGATATATACTGGCCACCAATTACAAGGAAAATTTTGCCTACAGAGCAAGTGGTTTTTTTTTCCCTTGTGCTGAAGGATTCTAACTGCTTTTAGGCGTAAGAATACACTCGAAAACCCCAAAGATGCTTCTGGCATCTTTTAACCCCAAATCCTTGTAGAGAAGAGCACAGCCCCTGTTTGGGCACAGGACACAGAAACACAGCACTTCTGGAGCATCCTGTAGGGATGCAGACTAGTCTGCAAGTACAAATATTGAAACATCCACTAAAATATCAATGATATAATCCACCCTGTGAACAAAAAGAATAAATACCTGCTTTCATGCATTTTCTTAATGAATCCTTTTCTTGGGAAAAGGAAAATTCTTCTGACAGATTAAGCATGGGCAGAATATAGTCATCTAAATTGGCATAAAATCTTATGAGAATCTGATTTATTTTAAAACCCTGGTGCCATAGATACAGAAATCAAATCAGTGCCTATCTGTGTAAACTTACTTTTCACTACAGCCTCGCTCGGAGCATTAGTGTCCATCAACAGCTCTTCATCCTGCACCGTGCTGGGGGAGAGCTGCTCTTTGTAGCAGAGCCTGGGAGTCATTAGAGCCAAAATACTGTGGATCAAATTGCTCGGCTGTTATGGCAGTAATCATTTCAAAAATACTTATTGCCTGACAAGACAAAGGTAGCGATCAGTCTCCGAGTGTCCTCTCATGTGTGTGCTAAAAAGAAATGTTTAAGGTTCCATACATGATCATATTGCTTTAAAGATCCCATTAATCTAAATCACATTACAAGAAATGCAAAAAAAATTTAAATAAATAGTAAGTTATGCCCTCTTCCTCCCAGTCTCAAGTAAGTCTGGTCCACCTAACCGGAGCCTGCAGAAATTGCTTGGTGAGAAGCAGCAATAATATTAGGGGGCAGTTGCGTAGCTGACTGCTGAGGAAGCTCCCTAATCATTCTACAGAGCTTGGCCATTGTCAATAAAGGATAGAAAAACCTCAAAGGTGGTATTTCCAGAGCAGTATATTATTAGAAAAAGCTGATATTTGAGGAGCTCTATTTTATTAAAAATGTGTAAGAGCTCTAAGTGTCTAGTTTCACATAAAGTTTAGTAAAAGGTTAGAAAATTAGCTCATATGTGCTGTTTGCACAGTTGGGTGGAAGAGGGAGACTTCATTTCACAAGTTTTTGTTTCTGATATGGTCTAAAGTTGCTCTAAATTATGTATGTGGTCACTTATCCCTTAAAAATTGATTTTGGGGGTACAGGCTGATTTCATAATCAGAAGATGGATCCGGATCACTGCTGATTCCCTGCCTGGGCTTTGTGGCCAACACATGAAGGGCTCCATGTCTTAATTTTTTCATCTCAACTTCTGAATTTTGGCAATTTATAAACAATTCATGAACTTGCCTTTGTCTTCATCAGTCAATTTATGAATCAAGAATTTAACTGGAATAATATCCAGGAAATTGTAACTTTTAATCTGTTTTTATGAATCTATGCTAGAAATAATCTAGAAATGTTTCTAAAATATATTCAACGTATGAGAGCAGAGATGAGAACACATTAGTGGTAAAAATACCTGAAAGAAACTATACATTTCTCTAACTGCAGTTTAATTCCCAGGGTCAGGTAGCCAGACATTTTGCAGCATTTCAATTTTCTGGGACTCCCTCCCCTTGAGAATGAGGGAATACCCCTCTGCAGACTCTTTCCTCTATTATTCTTTATAATCTGCTGGATTTTAGTTTGATTCTCTCTCCAGAGCTAAATGCTTTGGAAAACATTGCATGATTTTAAGGGAATTTCTCTCACTTTTTCCTGGCTAAGCAATAGTTTCTCCATTTTTTCTCTTGATAAAGCTTTAATCCTGCTGTCAAACTCAGAGTTAAGGATGGTGTTAGTAAGAGGTTGTTGTTTATTTTTGTCCACACACCCATATTTGCCATTTTCACTTCTGCAGTAATGCCAAAACCGTGTTGATAGGCTTTGAAGGCATGTGATAATTTTACAGTCCAGTAATTCATGAGCTATCTGGAAACTCATGCCTTGGAGCATTGGGAATCAAGCAGTTTTCACAAAAGACTTTTTTGCAGGTTCTGTGTTTGAGTACTGGAATTTAAACAATTAATTTAATTGAGAACTTTCAGTGTGCCGTATATGGGATGGGAAATGGAGGTGTTTGTGAATTACGTCCCCAAAGGAGGGGGAAGGAGGCCAAGGATATGATGAAGCAGCACGTTCTGAAGACACGACAGGTGCCAGTTTGTTGAGATAGCTGTGGAAAGAGTGAAGTCTGTAATCTGCAAATATGCAAGGAGAATTTCCAAAACCTGTACATATGATTCTCTATTTATAAAATTATTAATTACAGCATAATCAAAAAGTTGCAGTTGAAGAAACCATAAAAACGGTCAGTCCTGCCACCTCTCTGCATTTGCTTTGGCAATTCAAGAATTGAAGCCAGCCTATTGCAACGCAGAGGATACCCTGAACCCTTCTCATGTTGCTTAACCAGATTCTTTGGGTATTTTCCTGAAGTTTGATCACATGAATTATCACCTCAGTTCTGAAAAGACGAGTATATCGGCTACTCTGTCACGATACTCTGCAGCAGCTACAATATTTATTTTGCCTAAAAAGGGGAGCACACTCTTGGACCAACACCAGCATAATTCATACAGGTCAGGAGTGAATTTCTTAGCAGCCTGGCTGTATCTCTGCACCTGGGTAGTTTAGCACCTCTTAATGTTTTACAAAGAAGGCCACGATTGTTATTCCCATTTCACAGGTAAGAAATCTATTGTAGAGCTGAAGAGAAAGGGAGAGCGGCAGGTCCAGCAGCAGCAGCCACCAGGCAGAGCTGGAATTAGATGAAAATTTCCTGAGTCCTGCTCTGGGTCTTTATCTAGTAGGGCAGGCTTTCTCCTTGAAAATGGCCCATAACGAACTAAAAAAAAATTGCTTAAACCATTGCTTTTAATAATTCTTTTCAACATATCTGCAGCCCTGCATAAATTTAAATGGAAATGAAAATGGAAAGGGAAGCACAGGACCTGATAATGTTTAATCTGTGAACCAATCCATCCACGTAGGGTAACAAAAAGGCAACATGCAAACCTGTAATTTTCCTACGAGAAAGGTCAGTTAAACCAGCCTGACCTTTTTCCTCGTACAAAGCAATAATCTGTCGGCCCTATCTGAAGAATCCCCAGTCCTAAGGCTCTCTCAAAATAACTTGGAGATCAAGCATGGCGATAAAACTCAGTAGAGGCTGAAGAGTTGGGCATGCAGTTGTTCCTTCAAGATATTTCAAAAGAAAATTTACATATGCTCTAAGCTGAAGTAAGGAGACAGAACAGAAAAATGATCTTTCCAAATCAGGAATCCATTTAGAAGTGAAACAGATGAACATTTTATCATACGTCAAAATAAATTGGACCTTCTCTAATTTATAGGTTCTTAAGCCTTATAATAAGCACATGAGGGTGATGCTATGGGGATGTTACAAGTAAAACAGTTTTAGTCATCTGCATCTTAAAGATTCTGCTAAATACCCAGTATTCTCTAATTAAATACATGTAAAATCTAAACACATCAGAAGGTACCACAAATGTCTTGCTTTAAGGTTACATATTTATTTCACAGCAAGTGGCTTCTGTGTTCCCTTACCCTTAAAATAATGCATTGCAGTGGTTGCAGATGCGTTGTGGACATTCCTTGGTGCGAACACGTTATAGATTTTTACATCACTAAATGTAAGTGCGTGCACACCTGCCCCTTTGGTTTCCTGTGTTAGACCTGGGTGCTGTTCCCAGTCTCAAACACCGTTTGGGTCGTGCTGAGGCCCTGTGCAGCTCTGGCCTCACCTCCAGGGGGTTCAGGTGGTGGGAAACAAATCCTGTCCTCTCTGCGGGCCCTTCTGCTCCCCAAATCCCAGGTGCAGAGCTCAGTCCTGCCCCACTTGCGCTTGGAGGAACCGCGGGCTGGAGGAACCCTTAGCACTGCAGCCTCAGAGGATCGAGGCAGGGCATGAAAGAGGAAGCAAAGCTGAAACATGCCCTTAAAACTGGGGAAAATGCTACTTCTCATTGAATAATTTCCTATAAGAACCCCGTCTTCAATTCTTGATGTTTTGCCCAGCAATTTCGAGTGGTTTATTAGGTTGAATAATTTTAATGCAGCCACGCTGGTCCTTGCCCTTTGGTGCGCTTGGCACGGTCAGCAACCTGCATCTCTCAGCCTAAACTCAGCAGTCAAGAAAACCCAAACAGCTTTTCTTTTGCTGACCAACTATTCTTTTAACTAATTTACGCAATGTACCACATTTATGTACAGAAAGTAGAAACAAACAAATAAATCAGTTTGTCACAGACTGTAAAATTTGTCCCTGTATCTTCCAAATATGTGTGGAACAATTTATTAAGGAACTGGTTTTCCATAACTCAGAGCTCCTAAATCCAGAATTTGCATCTTTTGACTATCTGTACTCTTTTTCTGGACAGATGCTGTACATTTGCTGTAGACTTATTAGAGGAGGGTCTCTGATTGCACTCACCTTTGTCTTCAGCCCTGAAAATCTATGACCAACTCCAGTGCCAGACTCCAGGGTATTTAACTAAGATGCAAACCAGGTTGTCTTTCATAAGAATCTGTGTGCAGAGATTTGTATTTTAAATCTAGTATATACTGTAAATGCCTAGTTAAAGTCTAGAAATAGGAGTACAGCCCGTAAAGAGCTGTGAAAGGATGCGTGTCCTCTTTTTGAGCATTTCACCGTTATATCCACATTTGGGCACTGTGTTGCAAAAGTAGCCTGGGGAGAGTCCAGAACAGAGAAGCAACAACACGAGGGAAATGAGGGGAATTTGAAAGATAGGGGCAAGGAAGGAAGAGGAGAAGGGATGGCCTGTTCATTTGTTTTCCCTGTATTAAAGACTGTTGCAAGCAGCAGTTGTGTGTGTGTTGTCTGAGGGACAGGACAGGACAGCAGGAAATGTGCTTCAATTATAGAAGAAAGATCCACTTGAGAAGAAAGGCTTTCTAACAATAACAGGTACATTACCCAGTGATTTGTAGAATCCTTATTGCCTTAAGATCTGTAAGCTGAATTAGAAATGACACAATTATGGTTTTCCCAGTGTTGATCAGGGAGGGACTACGTGACATCTAGAGAACCCGCCAAGTCACAGTCTTGAAACTAAAATCCTGTTGCTGATGAAATGAATCTGTGCCTTGTGGTATATTAAATGGATCAAGAAATCACCTCTACTTTTTTAGAAATAGAATTATGTTCCTATGAAGAATTAAGCTTGTTATTTTGTACCATTGGTCCTTGTACAGCTCTGAATTGCTGAAAAGTTTTTCTCTTCCTCAAATAAAACTATTTCTTTTTCCTCCAAATCGGTAGCAATAAATAGTCTGAAGTTTGGACATATGATACCATGATTATTTGAGATGACTAATTCCTGTGAAATAAAATCTTTCACTAAGTCAGTGATCTGTTTACCAGTTTTCCTCTTAATTATAGTAATTGCACATCATGAAAAAAAAACCTAAGGTTGGAATTCAAATATGAATACATTTTCCAAGGGAAAAAATGTTGCAACTTGTGACAAAACTTGAAATAAGCTTCTTTTTTTCAGAGAAGAGGTCTGTTACAAGGTTTAAAGAATTAAACCCTGGTTGGGAATTTGTTCAAAACATTGCGTTTAAACAGAAATTGTCATTACCTGCCGTTTACTTAGGTCTCCTTAGGGATAATTTCCTTTAAAATGAGGTGATCCTTTATAAACCAACTTGTGCAAGTGTGTGACTGTTTTCTTTGTGTATATGTCTTACTGAAAGTAGTATGAGTTGTATTACCACTGTAGGGTGAAATTACCAATTTTTTTTTTTTTTATCAAACACTTAAAACATGCTTTTGCTTTACAAAGCCTAGCAAATGGTAAGATCTCTGGCTGAAAGCAGTTACAGTCTAAGTGATGTACAGGCAATTACATTTGGGCAGAACGTATAGGAGAGAAAATATTTTAATGCCTGGAGCTCTGCAGCGGCGATGGGCACACCTGGGCTCTGTGCTCTCCTCTGACCTTGTGGAGAACACGCTGCCATTTCTGTTGGCTTCTGTTTCTCTGCCATCATGTACCCATTATATCTTCTAATCAGCGATTATTTCTTCCTATAGCCGCCTAACAAAGCAAGAATTTGACCTCAGGCTACATGTGCTGAGGTACCACAGCACCAGCAATGGAAAACTTCTGAGTGCCGAGAGCTTTTAAGAAAGATATTCAAAGAAAACTTGCACTTCAAAGTTCTTTTATGTGAAGGGAACAGAGGGAACATGGACATGAAAAATAACTGAAAAGAAACTTTTAAAAAATTGTTTCTATAAAAAAGTGAGTGTGTGATTACTGACACTCTAAAATTAGGTGACCTCTGCTGTAGTTGATTAAAATGCACTGATTTCTGTAATCAGGTACAGATGCAACCAACAAGCACCTGGGCGTGTTTTAAATTTAATGCTGGGAGTAGCTCCTACTACTCCAATGTGTATTTACTGCTCAGGAGCTGCAATGGTTGAAGGTAAGTGCACACCTAAGGGTGGCAACTTCCCATTAATTGTGATTTTTTGAGATTTCAGTATCCTCTAATGAAGTATTTTAGTATAGCTCAT
>JAWLRI010000217.1:4152275-4171337 GCA_034781795.1 Crypturellus tataupa | reverse complement strand
CCTGCCCGCGCCCCGCGCGGCTCCGGCGCAGGTACCGCGCGGCGGGCGCTGCCGGGGGATGAGAGCAGAAGCGACGGCGCCGGCGGCTCTGCTGGGCGCGGGGGCTGCGAGGGGAGACGCGGCGGGATTGAAAGGAAAGTTTTCATCTCGTGGCGGGGTCACTGCAGTCGGGACAGTTAGTCGGGTGTTTGGGATGCAGGAATGCTGGTTTAGAGACCCAGCAAACGCAGCTCCTCGGCGAAGTGTCTGTCGGGGACGGTGGTTGGGGGGAAAGTGAGTTCTCAAGGTATGTTCTCAATAGGCCACTTCAGTTCTTTAACGAAGTACTTTGTATCGCGTGTTTCAGTCGTTAGAATTATAGTAAGCAATTTAGAATAGCTGGAGAGTTTGGGGGGATAATTTTTATGCAGCATTTGTGTCTATATCTAGTCTAATTTTAGATAATAGTATAGCTGAAAGAAGCATCTTGTCCTGGCTTTAAAGCCTTGCCTATTTAAGTTTCATTTATGTTTTAGTCTTCTGGTAACTGCATAAGACAAAGGGTTCAGCATTTCCTGAAATGAAGACTTTATTTCTTATGTTCTGTTAGTATGTAGCTGGTTAACGTTAATGCAGCTGGCAAACGTAACAAAGAAAATTCGTGGTATTTTGATGACTTTGGTAGTTCTTGCCGCGGCAGTGCTCGGTGTCCCTGAGGTGCTGAGGATGCTTTTCTGGCTTTTGTAAACGGGGTTTTGTCGGTGACAGAAATGCCAGCGGGAGGCAGGTGTCGCGGGAGAGCAGGACCAGGGGGTTTGGGTGTGAAACGTGATGTAAAATCCGAGCGCACCTGGGGGTTGCGGGGTCTGGAGCCTCCCTGCGGGCACACCCACCCGCTCCGAGCGGCTTTAATCCCACGCTAGCGCCTGCCGTGCAGCCGTTATGCTGTGTCCTTAGGCCACGGCTGCCACAACAGGGTCCCGAGTCCCCTCGCTCCACACGCCGCAGCCCCGAGCATCCCCCGGGCCCCAACGCAGAGCAGCTGGGCTGGGGGCCCGGGCCCTGCGTGTGGCCCTTCCTCCTGCCCCAGGCACCGTCCCTGTCAGCCCGGCGCGTGTTCCTACGCACTTGCTCTTTGCCCTTTTATTTGCCTTCCTACTTTGGCTCATCCTTCCTTCCTTTCTTTTCACACGCGCCCTTAGTTCATTCGTGCCTCACTCCTCTAACGTTTCTCCCTCTGCTCTGCCCAGCTCTGTCCGTCGTTCAGTACCGGCAGGTCCGCCCTTCCCCTCATCCCACCTGGACATTGGTGGCTTCGGGAAGGGCCCCGTGCCTGCAGCCCCCACACCCTGGTGAGCCCTGGAGATCAGTGCCTGGGCAGCAGAGATGGTTATTGGGGGCACTTGTGTCACAGGCATTTGTACACAGGTTTTGATTCTTTCTTAATTCTCTTTTTGGTTTGTTTTTTTTGTTTTTATTTTAAGTGTAGTAGGAAAATGGTAGAAGAATATTATCCTTTTGTCTTAGGTTCTTGAACTGTAAGGTTTAGGTGAGATCATAAATTTGGCTCTAGTGAATCATGAAATGAGTGGATGTGCACTTTGAGATGAACCCTTTTTTCTTTTTCAATAAAGCTCCTTCGAGTGCTCACTGTAGGCACACGTGAGGTGCTTCGTGCATTGTAGCAACGTGTTTGCAGTCTGCATTCAGCATTACTGACTTCCAGCGCTATTTGAATGCTGTTTATCAAGACTTAGTAATAATCAGCTGCAATAAACTTGCAATAAAATGTCCTGGTTGTTGATCCCTAACCTGCTGGAAAAGCACGTGTGGCCCTGGCTGGCATTGCAGCCGTGACGGTGGCATTGCCTCTCCCTTAGCCGGTGATCCGCATGCAGCATCCGTGAGCCGTCCTGTCAATCCTCACCTCATCCGGGGGTCAGGAGTGGCAGTACTGCATGTTGTGGGTGTACGTGGAGTTCTTCTGTTTGTTTTTCTGTATATGAAGCCGATCTCTGTACGTGAATTCAGAATGACTGGATGCTGCGTGACCAGCTGAGAGCAGGTTTGTTTATGCTCCGTTTCTCGTCCGATGACTTGAGCCTGTGCCCCTTCGCGTTCCCTCAAAGCGTGTGGCTTAGTAGAGGGGAAAATATCCCGTGTGGCCAGAACTGAGGCATGAATAAGCAGAAGTTACATCTGCTTATCTTATGAAGATGCATAAACATCTTCATGCATCACATATCAAGATTGTTTTAGAGAGGGATCTAATGGCAGTAGCCTTTTTGTTCTCACTCCAGGCAGGCAGGTGAGAGTTGCCCAGGATTCATTCGTACTGGAGGAAGCTGAGCCAGCCCAGAGCAGGGCACACGAGACCTATGGCTGATGAAGTAATTCACCATTGCTAATTCATCGTGCTGTGGCTGTGAAATGGGGTGTGTGAACTTCAAATCCAAACAGCAGCACTACATCACTCATAGCTACAGCCCTGAGAGGATGTAGTAGATAGAGATACATGGGCAGTGCTCAAACGAGGAGCAGATGGGGAAGGTAGCGTGACTGTGATCTTGACCAAAATGATAGAGATCAACAGCAAACCTGTTGTTGTCTTGGTCATGCAGAATTTGAGTAGATAAGAACTTTAATAATGTTTCTTTGAAGCAGAAAAGTCCTGTCTCTGAGGATGTTTTCCCAAGGAACTAATGAGACGCCTTGTTGATTTCTGTTTTTAATTCCAATTCCTCAGTTATACTTTTTAAAGTTTAGGCTTTTTATTTAATAATAATATTTAAAAAACTGGACTTTTCCAGTACTTATCATTATTTTCCAATGCACATCCTTCTTCTTGAAAGGGTAATGCCATTTTTAAAGCTTCATGTTCTCTGTTCTTGAATATACTGTTAGTAGGTGCTGCTGTTATCACCTATTTGGAATGCATGGCTTATGCTTAAACAGGAAGTGATTTGGAGTTCTCTATTGATATTTATTACACTTTCCCTTGATAAGCTTATGATTTGGCTAAATTGTAATATGCCTAAAATTACAATGATAATTTTATTAGTGTCTTTTAAATTGATGTACTGGATAATGAATATAATCTGAGAAGAAATTGTATTTGACGGAGGAGAACACTTTTGGGATGCTGGGATTTCACAGTGATGTATAGCAGAAGTACTGGAGCTCATGTAAACAGTGCGAAGGCCACGCAGAAATAGTAGCACTTAGTTCACCGTATGGAAACAATTGGGTATCAGCAGCATGATACGACGCTTGTCATGTTTCAAAACTTAGATTTTTGACAAGTAGATGTTATTTAAGGTCTTCACTCTTCTGCTGCAGGTTGTACTTTGAAGAGAACCTAGCCAGAAGCATGAATATTTATAAGTGGAGTTTTTAATGAATATTCTGAAATGCTTGGTAGTTCCTGAAGTATTTGATGAAATATTAACTATTTGGCTTTCTAAACAGGGAGAGAAATTGCTATGAATTTTAGAAGTGGGTACTGTACACAAATTTTAAAGTTCTTTGAAAGCTGTCTACTACTAAACATGGACACAAAGTTACAATCTATCATGATTTTTTTTAAAAGCTAGTTAAAAAATGAAACATTTGGGAAGGTTGGATGTGGTCCTAAAATCCCACGTTTCCAAATAGCAGGATGGAAGTGCAGTTAATACGTGGAAGGAATATGTGCATTTAGACTGACAGATGCGTTGCTGCCTTGCCATGCAGTACAGTCCCTTAGAATTAGGGTAACTGTCTAGGGTGGGAAACGCTGTATCGTTAACGCAAGTGCTCGTGTGGGAGACTGACAGTTTGCAGTCAGTCAAGAAAATTTAGCAAAAATAACCAAGCATATCCATTAAAATAATTGCCACTTCGGTTCAAGTAGGAAGAGGTGTTACTGCAGGTCGAGCTGCAAATTTTGGATGGTGTTAGAGGGCAAAATGCAAAACTAAAGCACTTTTAAAAAGAAGAGAGGTGGCATGATGCTGACTGTGGGGCCAGAAGAAACTGTTTGAGATCAGTGTTAAAAGATGCATCTTTTTCATTTTATGATGCACTTGGTAGTGACCTCCTCACATACAACTCCTGCCCCAGCAGCAAGATGCTGTACAGTGAGGCCCAGGAAGAAGAGGTTACAATTCCAGTATAAGAAATTCTAGAGAAACAGTCTAGAATGTTTCAAACAACTGCTGGTTTTATGCTTCTTATCATTAAACAAATAGTGGTAAGCTGCTATGCTTTGTTTTGTAAGCTTTTTTCTTTTCTTTTTTTTTTTAAGTCTGTGCTAGTTGTGATTGAAACCTTTCCATCACCTTGGACATTTATTAATCATCTTTCTGTTAGATTCTTTAGTTTCTACTGAAGTGTGAATATACATGGGTTTTTCTTGGTGTTGACACTTGTAGGCTCTTTAATAGTTGGCCATTCCCCTGTTCTTCAGGAACGTTACTGCCTCTGACCTCCATCTCCTTAGTAGACATGAGCAAATGTGGAATGATAAGAACCATAAGAAATCAGCTTTAAAACCTACAGTAATTGCTGTGATGTGAAAATGAATGTGAGCAGAAAATATAGGAGAAAGTTTTAAAGAGTGTTTCAAATCAAGTCATTCTGTACTTAAGTCATTGCAGAGAAGTATACAGATGGGCCAGGAAAAAATCCAGTCTTTGTATTTTTGTTAAAAATAACAGTCTGGAAGATCTATTGTGTTGGGATGTAGTTTGATGGCATGAGGTGAAGGGCTGGTGGAGCCGTGTGCGGTACCTCATGGGAGGAGAGCCCAGGGCAGGGGCAGGTGGTGCCTTGAGCCTGGGTGCTCTGTGTTCCCTCTCCCGGGTGTCCTGGGCATCCTTAGCTTACAAGTGCGAGGCTGCCTGCAGAGAAAGGTTACATATTTAGCTGTATTGTCTTGCAAAACGTGACAACGTGCTCTGGGGTTTCCTCCTCGGTAGCAGAACTCAGAATTCGTGTGTAGCTCTTGAGAACTGCGAGGAGCTCCCAGAGCACTGGGGCTCCATAGAAAATGTGCTCTAATAATCGCTTTTCTTGGGGAAAAGAAAATCTTTTATCTGTCTGTCCATTACAGAAAGACTTTTTTTTTTTTTTTTTTTTTTTTCCCACACGGTAGCTTGCCTGATGAATAGGAATGACTTTCCCTCTCGGTAGTCAGTTCTTGAGTTTCTGCTTTTATCTTTTGAGTTGGTGTTTTATCACATAGGTCTCAGCTGACTCTTCACCATAGGTTGTAGAAGATGAACGTTTTGGAGTCTAGAGAGAGGAGAAGTAGACAAGGTTGCAAGGCAGTGGCGTAGGAAGAGGCTCCATATTCTTGGATCAAATCTTTCTCTCTCTGTCCTGGTAAAAACATCCAATTTTCTCATATGTCTAGGTTTTTGATTTATTCTGGATTTATTATAACATTATTATATGTTATGAGTTCTTTTTTGGGTGCTAATTAAAAATATTGCCTAATGATCACTGCAAGTAGCCAACTAAACACTTACAGTACAACTGCTACCGATTATTACTGAAGCAAGGATTTTACAACATTGCACCAATATTTTGTTGAGCAAATGAGTGCAGTACTAAATGCAGAGCTAGCAGCCACTACCCTTACGAAATACAGAATGCGTACAGTATAAAACATTGATTTCAGAATAGTCTTCCATGTGCAAATCTACTTAATCCTGCAGCACTTAGTGGCTGGAGGCATTGAGATGCAGCATGGCCTATGCCTCTCTGGTCCAACCTCTCTGGTAAGAAAGGACAAGGAGGCCTCGGTTTCAAGTTGTGTTGCTGGGCTGTTGTCTTTGAATTGGTACCAAAAGCTCATCAGTGCTGCAGGGGAAAAAAAAAAAAAAAAAAGAAATATTATCTTCTGTGGCAATGAAACTCCACTATGGAGTTTTAGTATAAAAAACACTCACTCCACCATAGCCTTTTCCCTCAGAAAAGGAGTAAGGGAGTAGTTACCTAAATGTCCTTTTTGCAGACTTCAAAGATGCAGTCCCGAAAATGCCATCTACCACATGGTGATACCTGTTTTGAGTCTGGAACAATATAAATGCTAAGCAAGTCCCAGAGTGCGGTTTGAATCAGGCCCCCCAGGGCTACCCAGCAGGAAGATTAATGGAGCCAGCTATCCCCCGGATCCCGCAGTGATATTAGACCCCCTCTTCCACTCCTTAATTTAGGACACTCTCCAAATGGCTCCTCCGCTCCACGATGACCTCCTCTCTGTTGCCATCGTGATAACAGCTCAGGCTGCAGCTGCCTCCCCAGGAGACTGATTGGGTTTCCCTTAGCCATTACGAGACCGAACTCTTGCCAAATACCCAAACGGTCCATGTTGCATGTTTTGCACACTTGCTTTGCTGTGAACGTCCTCCACTTAAATAAGGATTATTCCATTATGCATTCCAATCCCAGCTACCTCAAACCTGCTTTTTAAAAAATGTATTTTGTTACTTTTGCTCTTTGTTTTGCAGTGTTGCTGTCATTTTGATTCAGTACCAAATCCTTGATTTATAGCTGTATTTTAAGTATTCTGTGCTGCTGTGGGATAAATCAGCAGTAGCCCAGTTGTGGTCCAGAGCAGCTTAAGGGCTTACCTAGTAGCCTAATGCGAAGAGCACACTGGGTACAATGCTCTAATAGGACCTTTTGCTTCATATAAACCTTGCTCTAAAACCAAATGTGCTTTGATACTGAAACCATCTTTTACTCATCCTACTGTAAAATGCTGTACAATTGGTAGGCTTTGCTACCAATAGGACCTTCCACTCCTGCTTCTGTGAACTGGCATCTCTGATAAACACCTGACTAATGAGCGCTCATCGTGACGGGCCAGGTCAGGCAGGCAGCACCATGCAGTCCGGTAGTTTGTTCTCTTTTTATCGCTTCGAGCATGTCCTTGTATTCAGCAAATGCTGTTTTCCTGCAGTGTAAGTGTGTAAAGACACCTCTGGTGGTAACACTTCACACTGGTTTTCTTTTGAACTTGGTCAACTTGAGTTTTTCTGCAGTTGTTTCAGTCCTCACGAATATATATATATTTTTTTTCTGAATTGGCTCCAATTTTTGTTTTGTTGTAGCAAGATGCATATTTCTTAAGGTACAAATGGCAGTCGGAAACTGAAAGTTTTTTTAAAGGAACTCAAATGTCATCAAAATTTCAAGTGTACTTAGAATTTTCATTATTTACAAACTCACCTAAGTAGGAACTTAAAAATTTTTGATACAATTTAAACTATCTTTTTGACTTTTTTTTGTATAGTATATCCAAATATAGGTTACATACATTTCTACCACTGTGATATAGCAAGCCCTACAGCACTGTAGTGTTTTTTTTGGAGATGAGTGTAAAGTGTGGTGAGAACATAACGGCAAATGTGCTTATAGATTTTATGTAGAGTATGCAACTTAGTAATACATGATACAGAGTAAGAGAATGAAAAGAAAATAGGGATAATAGGAACAAACAGTTAAATAATTAGACATAAGGAGTTAGTTATTAAAAACAAACTAGATTTAAATGGTGATCCACCTGATCCTCGCAACAGTTCTGTTAAGAGCAGTCATGGCACCGTGGTAGTACCAACCCTCAGACAGTAGCACGTGTGAATAGAGCTTTTTTTAATGCTCCCAAAAATGTTTAAATCAGATGCTAAACCTGTCCCAGTAGGAGATACTAGGGCTAAAGCACAGTTGTCCTTTAATCAGGGCTTCCTAATTAATTAATGCACACATTTCCACACTGCCGTAAAGATCATGTGCTAATCTATGCTGGACTAAGAGCACACGTTACGGTGTCTCTTTGTCTTGCTGTGTGAAATGCCGCGTAGGCCGGTCTCACATTCCGTGAAGGTCTCCAAGCGGCTCTCGGTAGTGCCGGAGATGGCCCAAGCAGCGACAGATCGTCTCTTGTTTGGTTCGGGGGAGGTAATGGAGACAGTGTTGGGAAGCAGGACCTGGCTGGTGGTTCCCTGGCGCTGCTTCCTTCAGGCTTCTCTGGTTCCTTGAGCCCAACGTGGCCACGCTGGTGGCAGCGGGGCTCCAACCACGGGGTAGCGTCATGGATCGTTGAGCCGCCCGCATTGCCACAAGGAGAGTTCTGCGGAGGGGCCCGGTACTGAGGCAAACCTCATGATCTTGTAGGTCTTTTCCAGCCATTGTAATTCTGTGACTCTCTGAGTGTGGAGGCAGCGTTGACCTGGGAAGGGCAACACAGGCCTTCTCCAGGCTAAGCCTGGCACAGGGAGCGCCAGCGGCCGCGCTTTTCCTCTGGCTCGGTGGAAACGTGGATTCTGAGAACCTGGAATTATATTTCAATGTGTAGGAGAACTTTAGGGTAGTGCGTTACTTCCCTCTGTTTCTTCCTTTTAATATTCTTTTTCTGCAGATGTTTAATATGTAAGAAGTTTAAATAATTTAATAAAACTGTCTCAAATGAGGAAATTGAAAGGGAATGCCAAATGCACACGATCACGCACTGCTGCTGCAACGGGAGAGGTCGGCGTGTGTGGTCCCTTCCCGAGGAGCCGCTGAGCTGGAGGACGGGCCTCCGCCAGCCCAGTGGCACCGGGAGGCCGGACGGGGAGCGGGGAGGTGCGTGGTGGTGACCTCCGCGGTGCTGCTGCGAGGAGCAGCGATGGATTTGTTTGTCATGCCTAAAAACTCCTGCCAGTTTTTCTACTACTCCTCATCTAAGAAATAGAGATGCTGGTTTGTGTATGCGATAAAAACTGTATGCAAATAATGTGTTAGGGAAGAGAATTTGGTATTTGTACATGATTAAACCTTTCTTCCATGGTGTCTATAGACATGATGAACTGATAAAAGGAAATGACTTTGCATCTGACAGTTGATTTCAAAACGGTTGAAAACTAAGGAAGATGCTCAAGGTTTCTGTGAAGCACAACTTGACAGTTGTTCGTATTTAATGCTTTATATCATTGTGTCTAATACTAAATTCATACCTTTAGTATGTGCAGTGCATCTACACTGGCTTTGTATGGGCCATAATTTTGTATTTCTTCTAATTTGTGTTTAAATTATCAACCATAAATTTCCATTATAGCCCACATGAGGGAGGAAGCTTTAAGCTGAGATTCCTGCTGCATGTGTAAAAAAAATATATGGCATACTTTTGAAATAGTAAATATATGTGTGAAGATATACAGAGTATTCCATATGCACAAAGATGCAAGCTGCAGCTGCTGCAGTAACTATACCCATTAACAAGAATTTCTGACTTTTTCATATAGCCTCGAAATCTCTCCAGTCCTATCGATCATATTCTGAGCTGCTTATCAAAATAACTGTGTTGGTTTACAGAGGTAATGGATCTTGTCCAGGGTATTTTAGGTGCTCTGTTCAGCAGGTTGTCTGCTAGATGCTTAGTATGCTGCGTATTCCTGTATCTTCTCATCACAGTGCTAATGCAAATAAAAATCTGTTCATTTAATTTGTTAGCTGCTACTGTGAAACAATACTTACCATTATGAGCCTTGCCAGAGTGACAGCTATAGTTACATCCTTGGATAGTAAATTGGAAATACTGGGCTTTTGTTGGCAAGGAAATTAGGGCAATAACTATTTGAATGTAAATTGTCTGCCCTCTAGCAGCATTTTTATATGGATTAAGCAAAAATAATTTCCTGTGGTGTTTTAAAGATCAAATATTGAGAAGTATATTTATTTGTGTAGGCTGTTCACCTACAGGACATCATGCCCTGTTTAAAATGTGAATGTGGCGAACACTACTTTCATTTGTTGCGCTCAGATATGAGCAATGTCAGTTTGTTAGGCAGAACCAGCTGATTCTGGCACTAGATAATAAAAAATGTTGCGTGCATTAAATCCTGATCTTCTTGAAAAACGCATTTATAAAATACCAGCAGATGTCAGTATGTTCTTGCCATATAGCCCTTTTGTTTTCAAACAATATTTTTTCTGGAATTGAATAATAAGGGAGGTATTAATAAGTGCTGTAACGTTGTCTTAATGGAGGTCTAATTCAAATATTTCCTTAAAAGAGGGATTTTCATTCTATTTTCTAATTATGGTTTGTATGCTGTCTTTCACTGTTGCATGCAACTGCTCACCAGGCTGCGTAAACATAGTTTAAAATGCTTGGACAAGGTGTTGTTCATGGTGTAGCACTAAAGTAGCTTCTAATTGAATGTTATTTTTTGAGTTTTGTTTTGTTTTTCCTCCTTATGACTCTTTCATGGTAGATTTCTTGATGCCTTTTGGACATGGCACATAGCTGATGTAGGTATAATTTCATTTTGTCACTGTTCATACTGAGCAGTCAAAGCCAGGCGAGGTCTCCTCTCCCCGTGTGAGCTGAGGCTTCTTGGGGATGTTTCTCCTCCCTGTATCTATCCCTGTGCCTTTCACTAAGACATTCAGCACCTCTGCGTGTCCTAACACAAAAGTCAAAATATACCCTGCAGACTCATTCTGCTCATTTTGAATCCTGCTTTGCTGCCTCCACCATCAGGAGAAGAAAACCAGATTTTCAGCTTAGGTTACCTGTAGAACGTGGTACCTGAAGCTGGTGGAAATCTGAGGAGGAGAGATGGACCATTCGTGAAGACAAATAGCATTTACTTAATCTTCCGTAGGGCAGCTAAGGTACCGTTTTGCCTAGTGCTTTTGCAAACCTGCAGGCGTAAAATGTTGTAGCTCCAGGAGCTTTTGAGCGCAATTTCCCAGCAGAAATTCATTTTAGGTTGTCTCCTCCTGCAGCCCAGTTTTCTTTCTTCTCTTTACAAGCTCTGTTATCTTTAAGAGGTTGTTTTACATGCAGGATCTATTTCTAACTTGCTCCTTGTTTCTTCTCATTTCAAACTGCACGATTTTCAGATCATGCAAATCAGAACAGAGACGTGCAGGACTGGTAGAAAAGGCACTTAGCTCTGGAGTAAAGAATCTATGGCAATACTTAGGTTGTAGCTCTGGGGGAAAAAAGGGCTTTTATGTACAAATAGTGTGTTTTATTCTGCATTTGCTCCAGCTTTCTTTATAGCAATACTGATAGACACCCAAAATCCTGTGAAACATCATGCCTAAAATGTGTTCTGAGCATTTTTTTTTTAATAAGGAATACTAACATTATTAAGTCAGAGGTTTGCCTTGCATGCCTGAAGAGGGATGGAAAAAGTTAGAAAACTATTGTACTGTTGTCATTGCAATTGGGAAAATGTAGATATTTGAGGTTCTGCTCATGGGAGGTTTGGGAATTTCTCTCCACCTTCCTAAGTGAAAATAGAAAGAAAGAAATACATTTTCCCTGATTTCATTAAAAATTAGTTCCAAGCAGTATCCTTTATTGTTTCGACTATTTTCCAAGATGGTAATATAAGCACTTTTTCCTAATTTACTTTTAATAAATAGTTTCCTAAGTATATCCTTTTAAAAACCTGCAAAATATATGTGTAAATTATCTCTGTGTGGCTAGTAATGGTATTTCACCTTGAACTAAGGTTAGAAAAAATGGATGCAGTTTCCATCATGCTTTAACACAATTATTGTTCAATAGTTAAATACTTCAACATTTCAATAGTTCAATAGTTAAATAGTTCAATATCAAAAACCCTTGTTTCAATGAAATTAATGATTGACCTGAAAGATACTTACTACTACTTTGGTTTTATTGCACACAGAAGTTTTATTTATGAAGATGTAGGCTTTACATATAGAGAAGTGAGTTAAGTGAGCTGGTTTTCTTATGCTCATATAGACATATGGATCAAATTCTCAGATGTGAACATTCATGTGTGGTTTGCAAAGCTTTTTGATTCAGTCTGTATGCTGACATATGCAGGCGGAGAACAGACAAATGACACTCAGTTGCTCACTTTGTCCATACACTTCATGCCTAAAGGTTTGAAAATGTGCACTGGCTGGTATCAAGATGGTGAGCAAGTAACACAATCTTGAAAATTCATTTCAGTCAGTCGTGTTTAGACTGATTCTAAAACTTTTTTGAACTTTTATTGATTTTTTTTCTTGGAATGCAGCTTTTAGTGGATTAAAACTTTCTTAGAAGTATGTACATTTGTGCTTTGTGAAAGAGATTAACAGGAAAATGATACTAAAAAGGATGTAGAGTTGCTGAAAATACTTTGTTTCTGACTAGCTCTTGGTTAAAGAAGAGTGGAGCTGTAAAAGACTCTTCTGAATTAATTTTCATTTTCTTGCAAGTATTTACAAGTCCTCTAATTGTCTGTTGGTACTTCAGTAAGGGAGAAGGGTCTTTTGTTCTTTTGCTTTTATAGGGCTTACACAAAGCTGAGCTTTGTGACCCTGACTGGGATGAAATGAGAGGAGGCAGGTGACGGTGTAATTTCCAAAAGGTTTTGAGCCTTCACGTTTCCAGAGAGATGCCTGCTATTATTATGCACTTGCATTCCTTAAAACTTAGTATTTTATATAAATCTACATTCCAAAAAGAACTAAAAAGCATTTGAAAGCTTGATGGAAGTATATTTTAGAAGTCTGTATGGATATGGTCAACCCTAATGTTAGAACTTAGGCAAGTTTAATGTGTTTGCACTATGTACTAGTTCGAATGGCTTCACCTTGTTAATTTTGGCTCATGATAGTTTCAAAAAAGGCCCATGAAACTGTGCAGAGATCTGCTGTGATACTTCCCACACCCTTGGCACAGAGGCCCTAACTAATCCTCAAATCCATGTACGTTTGTTCTTTTGCATTTGTTTGTGGTTGTTAGCCGACGCTGAATGGCAGAAAGACTTTACAGCAGAAGGGGAAGGAGTGGCAGATGCCTTGGTAAAAACTAGCCAGTAACTTATTGGAAAGTAGTCATTTAATATGGTAATTGGTGAACAGAATTAAATAACTAAAAAGAGCAGTGCAACTCAAGATGCACTTCTCTTTCTGAAAGAGATGAAAAAATGGGATACTCCCGACGGAGGTAAAACGAAGTTCTGCAAAGGTGATGTATAGCAGGAAGATAGAAGCGGTAACTCCGCAGGAAGCCTTTGCCGAGGTCATGCTTCTGGGGCCTGGCAGAAGCAGCCCTGCTGCTGCGCCGTGAGAAATGGATGCTGAAAGCCTGGCAAACGTATTTCCAGATATTTCCAGCTGAAAAATTAGAAGAATGCTAGCTTAGAAAAAACTAGTTATTAAAATCCATGGTGGCATCTTCAATATAAGGTGATTTGGGAGTCCATAATCTGATCTTGCTAAACTGTGTTATTTCTTACATGGAGAACTATTAGGGAGTCCCTCAGAATAGCACTGGCATTAAAAGACGGCCTAGCAGTGAAACATCTGATTGCAATTCAGTCTTAAACTTGAATTTCAGCAAAACTGTTAAGGTAAAGACTTCTTAGATCGTCAGTTACTTATCCTCCCTAATTCCTGGCAGCTTCTTTTAGCAAAGCTTCACAGAGCGGCAGGCAGGTTACTTGTTGCCTCTGCTCCGTTCCCTCGTCTTCCCTTCCCATCTGGTGCTGTGACACCCCTCTTAAATTGTGCAGGGAATGGGGAAGCAACCAGCTAGACTTTATACGGGTCTCTCAAGATCTCATCTGAAGTTGGCTGTGAGACCTTAAATCCTCCATCTCCTAAATTGCTTTTCACTGACCTCCAAATCTTGATTGTCCGATATATTTTTTTTTAGCTCACCTGGGTAAAAACCAACATTGACAAAAGCGTTGTAAGCGCCCGAGCAGCCAAGCAGCAGCACTGAGTGGTCTGTGTGTTCGACTCTGCAACCGCTGCTCAGCTGCAGCGTGCGTCTTCGTTCTGCTGAAAGCCCAGATGTTCACTGCATATTCAGCGGATTTGATGCCTAAAGAAGAGACCATCAAGATAATCAGTAGCAGCAAACTCTGAATGCTGTGGCATGAATGAAGTTGCATCCTAATCACAGATGGTTTAGCAGCGCTAACAAGTAACAGAAACTCCCATTCTCAAATTGCAGGTTCTAAGCTAATGAGGACTGTGTTCTTCCTGAGTGCGGATCCAAATTTATGCTGGGTTGAAATCCTCTATTTGTTTCAAACAGAATTCCTGATGAGAAAACCCCAAAGTGAATGCTGCAGAAACAGTTCAGAAGAGCAGAGTTTCACTCCTGCTCGTGCGGGAGCTGTTCGGGCTGTGCGATGACAGGGTGCTGACTCACCCTTCCTGCAAGCCACCATCACTGGGAGGCTTTGCATATCCCAGAATCATAGGGTCTCTAAGGACCTCTTGAGGTCATCTAGTCCAATCCCCTGCACACCACGGTCACTTAGAGCACTGCGTCCATGTGAGTTTTGGAGATCTCCGGAGAGGGAGACAAGAACCTCTCTGGGCAGCCTGTTCCAGTGCTCACCCTGTGGCCTCTTCCCTCCCTCCGTTGAGGTACTTATATACACTGCGTGTACTGCTGTCAGCATATTCCTCCTGTTTGATTGCTTGCCATAAAGCCAGCGGAAAGACCACCTGGTCTAAGGAGCTGACAGGGTTACCCTTGCTTGAAAAAGCCTTAAAAGCCAAAAGACGATTCACAGCAGTGATCTAAATAGAAACATGTGAAGGAAATACCAGTAGTAATAACAGTGCCCTGCAACACCTGTAGCTTGTTCTCCTGTTCACACCAAGATGAAGAAAACCCACCCCTGCAATCACTGCTGGTTCTCTAGCAGTGGCTGGTTCAGTTGCTTGAGGACAAGCAGGAGAGGCAGCAATAGCATGTAGTTATTCTGAAAAGAAACAAACCCTTCTCCAGCTATTCTCCTACACACCTCGTGATTATTTTAATAGCAAGCAAATTAGTTGTATGGTTCCAAGGTACCTGACCAGGTAGTATACTGAAGGTGTCACTGTGTCTTAGTGAGACCGTTGTTGTGGCTAACTTTTTGCAAGTTTCTTATCTGCTAGTAATGGCACAAGAGAAGTGACCAGCTCCATGAGACTGAAAATGTGTGGGAAGCCTCTGTCTCTCCTAACACAACTGACTGTGGGTGAAGCTTCAGGATTTAGGGCAGGTTGGTGGATGCTTCATTTGAAATACAAAATGGTGAAATATCAAATGTCATTTTTTTGAAACTTTTGCAGTAATATTCTGGGGCTATTTGGAAATGCAAATTCACATTTTTATTCTGACTTCTATTCCCATTGCTAATCCTTTCCAGACAACATATACAACAACAGCATTTGGACGAGCAGGGAGAATGTAGATCTAAAGAGGTGACATTGGACATAATTTTTGAAATGGAAATACCGGAATTAAGGATGGGCTTATATTTGGGATGCCCTGTTAGCAGCACAGTGGGGAAAAGAATAATCTTGCTTTTATCTCCCGATCACAGGGGTGGGTTTTCTTCATCGTGGTAGTGAACAACAAAACCAGCTGCAGATGTGATAGGGCACTGTCATTACCACTGATATTTACTTCACGTGCTTGTTTCTATTTAGATCACTCTTTTGGGGTTCCTGGCTTTTTCAAGCCCGGTGCTGTGTTGTATTGGAAGTTTCCTGCTCAGGGATGCTTTATTCAGAGTTTTCCTCAGAAATATGTCTCTATGCCTGTGAGTAAAGCTGCTTACTTGTTTGCCTTATCCCAGGAACAGATTTCAGTTATATTGAGTCTAGCTGCAAATGACGCACAGTTTTTAAGGAGAAATTTAATTTTAAGCGGTTAAACACCTGCAGGGATGTTCGTAAGCATCTTCTAGATTGGGAAAGAAATGATGGCACATAGCAATTCATGGTTTTATTTTACTTCCACTATTATAGTGGGCTGTAAAGGATTTCTTACATAGCTGTTGGCAAATTCTGTGGTTTTCTGTGGACAGTGCTATTAAATATTTTAAGCTTTGTATACAAACAAAAATAGCTTCCTTTTTCAGATGAGTAAAATTTTTTTTTGTAAGGTTAATGAATATATGCAAAGTATCTACCCATGGAGAGATTCCTTAAGAGAAAAACAAGATCTGGAGCATGGAGCCCCAGTGTGATGATGTTGCAGGACAGGGAACTTGCCTGGCAAGATGGAAACCAAGGCACTGGAGCTGGGAGGAGATGCTTGTTCCTGCTCGGAAAATCCTGCCAACAAGGCTGTTCCATTAAGCTCAAATAGTTCCTTCATGGAAGCATTGGTTATCTCTGAGTCACAGGGGCATGTGCAGGAATGAGACTCTCCACAGAGGCTGCAGGAGCCACCAGCTGTCCCAACATGAGGTACTTCATCCAGAGCCAAACCGATTTTGTCCAAGTTGTTGATACAGTGTGTGCGCTCTCTCTGCTTATAAAAACCTCAGGAGAACTATTTTAGCTGCTTTTAGTATTACAGTTATTTAAAACCAGTGAGAAAAATATGAGGGATGAAAGACTTTGAGTAGTATTCTAGTAGCCTAATTCTCATCTATTGGAAAAAAGTTGTAAAATTATGGATTAGATTATGTGACTTTCTTAGAGTTTATTTTATCAGGGTTGTGGCTGTCCTCACTATCACAAGAAATATTTTGCACAGCATTTATATGGAGGCTCTTAAATGTGATAGTAACTTGCTTAATTAAAACAAGTTGTCTGTGTAATCATATGGGTCTCCTTACCACAGGGTTTAGCTAAATTCTCTACAAGAAGACATCAAAAGCAGTAAAATGGTCTTACTCTATTGGTTTATCTTTAGATATTTAGCTGTTTATACTAAGCTTTGGATATTCAAAGTTTGTGGTTTGGTTTTCTTTTTCTTTCTTCACCAGTAACCTCTAGTATCTGAAGCAAGATTAGGTGTGTTCCTCAGAGAACTGGACCAAACAATGGACAGAGCTACCTCTAGGGTGTAGTCAAGACCAAAAGTTGATTTTGATGTATTGATACGTAAGAGCGTTGGAGGTTGAGAAGGAGCTAAGTCAAGGGTTCGCAATAGACTCTTCCCTTGTGCCTTTCAGCCTTCTCGAGTGGTTAGATTCATCTACTGTGTAAATGGTGTTCTTACAAAGTTAATATAATCCTAAATGTGAATCATCAGGTTTGTTTCCTGTGGTATTTCTATCCTTTTATAGCACTTTGACGGCAGCTACCAGGAGGAGGATACACTGGGACTAGCCAGGACTGGGATTAGCCCCAGTCTGCTTCAGCTGCCTGTGGCTGAAGGTTCTTGAGAAGTTTCCTTAGCGCACTGTGGTGATTTAAAAATAAACCCGGAGAGAATTAGGCCACATTCCATCATGTAATATTCTGCATGAGAAGCCTTTAATTTTCTATCATAATTATTGCAAAGTAGTTCAGACTAGCCGTTATTCCGTATGGAAAAAGAAGTTTTTTGCTGTTTTCTTAATCCAAAATTACATTTCTCAAATTCTAGCTCTGCAGGAAGATTACCTGCAGAGCTCCTGGTGCCCTTATTTCTGCTCTCCCGAGGAACTACAAAAAGTGATATTTAGTAACATCTTAGATTAGTTGTGTTGTATTGCTTGCCGTGTGGATGTAGCACTCGGAGCAGCCTGAAGCAGCTGGAGTACCTGGGGCGTCCAGTAGATTGCAGGGTGTGACATGGGTGACTTCTTGTCCCAACTATTCTCCCTTTTTTCCCCCCTCCACCCAAAAAAAAAAGAAATAGATACTCTTGGTAGTATTTTGTCAGTTGGATTGCTGTTTCCTTGGAAAAAGTTCTTCAGCATTTACTTGTTGAGTGTTTGTGATAATTACCTGCAAATTACCTTTTGTTGGCATCTACAATATTCTTTCTCTTATTTGACTTGTGACACATCACCGTGTCAACAGTTTCTTTGGAAACTAGGCAGGAAAATTTCTCAATTGTCGGATTATCTAAATTGAAACTCAGCTTTGAAAAAATAATTTGCTTTCTGAGTTAGTTTAAAATATCAGCTAAAAAGGATCTAAATTATAATTTACTCCTGTTTATATATATGTGTATGGAATTTGTGTGTAAATACATACATTTAGATTCTTATCAGAAAGCTTTCTAATTCATTCAATTTACACTAATATATAAACATATATTGTTTAAGAAAATAACCACATTTTTTATTGCCCTAAATTTATTTATCTATTTGGTAGTCTCTTGCCAACATGTTTCATGAGAGTTTATTGCAGTATCTCAGTTTCAATGGGATGATTATTATGAATTTCAGGAAGAGTTTTGTGCTGTACTCAAAAAGTTTCCACCTTGCTTTTCCATCTGCTCTGAACGTTACTTCCAACTGCAAGGGCATAGTATGATTTTTTTGTGGTTGGAAGGCACAGTATTAATCCATAATTTCATACTGGCATCTCTGTAGAAATGTAAGGTGGACAGATGCAGCGAGGTAGTTGCTTGCACAGCCATGCAGATTTTTCATGAAACAGCAGTCTTTTTATATTGCCGTGTTGTCCAGATGGCTAAGTATATGGTAGAATGGAATTAACGGATGTTGGGGAAATCCACCTCCATGTGGAACAGACAGTAACGTTGGCAACCAGTCAAAAAGCCTCCAAAAGGTTGCGGCTGAAGGACAACCCTGCTGGAAACACAGACGAAGATATATTCCTGGATGCAAGAAGGAAGCAGAGAGTGCATTATTCTATGGAATGATTAGATGACTGACTAATGAGCCTTGAGGGGCAAGGAAATTGGCTACAATAGCAATTAAATAAGCACCTGACATTCTAATGTACTCTGCATAGACGTTTAAACTCTTCCTGTGGTTAATTTTCTTCATTATATACTGTTAAATCTTTTAAATGCACATAAAAGTACATTAGAGATGTCAGTGTTTATGTTATTTTAATGCTGTTTTACCCTAATGCTAAGTTTTTTAGAGAAATTCATGGCAAGAATTAAGTTGGCCATGCAAAACAAGCGGCATTTCAACTAAGTGTATGAGACGGGCTGCTACAGGGCAGCATCCTGTGTTAAACAGACCGTCGTGCCAAGTGTGGTGGTTTTCGTTGTCAGGAGGGGTGATAACTCATTGTCCTGTCAGTGCTACAATCCACTGTCCACATTCTTTTTCTTTATTTTGTTCTTTATTGGTGTGAGGAAAGCTCAGGTGTGTGTTTTCACAAATAAGGAGCTTCCCCCACAGCCTGGCTGAAGAGCAGGACAAA
>JAWLRI010000217.1:4084169-4151915 GCA_034781795.1 Crypturellus tataupa | reverse complement strand
CGAATAAAGTCTTAGGTCTCCTCTGTCTCCTCTTTGGACATTTCACTTCTGGACAGCGAGAATTTTCCGCACATTGGCAAAACAATGTATTGGTTATTGCAATAACTGACTGCATTGCAACCCAATTCCTGCAGGAATTGGTCTCTTGTTAGATACCATGAGGTATCCGTGACAGTTTTTGGCTCAGGGAATACTATCTCTGCGTAGGTTGCTAAGGGCTTTGTGTTTATTTTTTTTGCATAGAGATTGAGACATTCGCGATGGTTATGGTTTTCTTTAACACAATCTGATGTCCGTGTGAGGTGCCTTAGCCCAAAGGCAGGTGGGTGTCGTTTGGTACCCAGCAGTGTGCTCAGCTACCTGGGTTCCTTGAGGAGAAGGAAAGTTGACTGCAAAGCAATTAAATGAGCAGGTGATGTTTTGCCAAATTTAGTTTTATAAACTGACTTTGCTGAGATAGGCTCTTAGATGGAGTCATTCTGCTGTGCCTGATGACAAGTAATCTATATGATACGAAAGGCACCTAGATAAAATGGGACTAGGTTTGCTGGTGGTACTGTTCAGGTGATCTGCCGCAGGGGTTGCAGTCGATCTCCAGCAAACCCTTTCTGTGCAGAGGTACTGAAAGTGTCTTAAATGTCTATTTTTTATGATAAATGTGTGCAGCTGAAAGACTAGTTTAATAAGAGTTGTTTGCAAGTGTCTATTGTAGTTACTGTTTATGACAAGGAATTGAGTTAGGTGTTTTGGGCAAGAAATTTATCTCCTCTGTAAATAGATGGAATCAAAGAAATCAGATCTTAAAGAAGAAAAACAAGCACTTCTGCGTATCAAATTACATTGACTTTGCTAACAGAAAATTTATGCTTTGTTTATAAAGATAACATTAAATTATTCCTGTAATTATATCTTCTTCTAATCATGTATTTATCTTGAAGTTAGATGCAGAGGTCCACCTATGACTGAAGTTTATAAATCTTAGCTCCACCTCCATAGTAAAATATCTAAAGCTCTAATATGTTGTATAAGTCCTGCTTTCTTGATAGGGTTAGAATACCTGATTTTTTGATCAGACTGCTTTAGAGAGTGACATACTTGGCTTTAGAAGTAGAACTGGTACGTCTGAAATGAATGAATAATGTATAGGGATTGATAGTTGGTCTTACTGTTTGGCCTCAGGCAGTAGCTAAGAAACACACATAAGAGAAAGATTGGTAAGGTGGAAAGTTAAATATTTAATATCAGCCTCTGCTCTACATTCTGTTTTGCTTGTATTCATGGGAACATGTTTTAGAACTCAAGGAAAATCTTATTTATATCACTGTAGTGGCAGAAACTGTGTTTATCATTGAGGCATCAAAGTGCCAAACCTCGTAAAGGCATACAAGAAAATTCCTCAAGTAATTTTTTTTCCTCAAATTATCTTTTCTTTTGGCTGTGCTGAGTCTCAGTTTGGTTTTCCTTTGGGACATGACTATAACAAACATTTATTAATTTTGTTTTGCAATGATGGAAATAATGAGACGCTATTGCTTTGTCAGTAGCAGTTTTATCTTTCAAGTTCTCTGGAATTTATCCCCAGACAGTTGTGATAAATCTGCTGTAATGCTTTGGAGATAAGTAATTTTTTGTTTATTTTTTAGTTTTTTTTTCTGTAAGAAGTTTCTTCCAAAACTACTTCTGCAGGAAGTTTCAAACATTTTTTTTTAAAGTTAGTTTTGAGATGATAAACAAGGGTGTGTAATACTAGAGGTATAGAGCCTCTCAGTAGTTTGCAGAATCAAGTCAGAACCAAGTGTTTTTCTCCCTTAAGACATTAATTATCTGTTTTCTCTTATGCTTGTTTTGAAGAACTTTGCATAGCTAACCTATATCAAAATTAGGAATGTTTCAGTACCATCTGGTAACAATTTTACAGCCAAGCTCATTGTCTAAATAATATATAATATATAACTGGAGTTGACTTAAAGATCACTTTTCCCCACTTGGAGGGCATTTAACCATAATTTTAAAATTGAAAGGAGTGCCCTGAGACATGTGATAATTTGGTGGGTAGCATAAAAGATTGTTTGCTATGCAGTGGGTATAAAATCATGACGATTTCCCCCTGCGTTTGCTGATGAAGGGCAATTAGCTCTCTGGGAGGGTTGATTCTCCCAATTTCTGACAAATGTGTGTGCCCTACACTTGCTCGCAGTGTTTGCTGCCTCAATAGCAAACATTGTAGGCTCCATCTGCAGAAGTTTAGTTGGCACATTCACTTGCTGAACAATAAATGTATATTATTATAAAAGGAAACATGTGCTCTTTAAGCATATGCAGCAACTGGGACTTATTGTGTGCGACTTTTTTTTTTTTTTTTTTTTCCTCCTCCTTAAAACCTTTGGTCTGTCTTTAGGTAAGTTGAGTATCTGTTTTTACTTGGTTATAGCCAGGGCATACTATTGCATTGTATTATAGAAATATACTGCAAATAACACATTTGATTCCCTTTTGAGTAAGTCTTGGTTACCATCATAGCAGGGCACATGATCTGGGCACGTACCTTTCTAAGCAAATCCTTGGGTAGCTGGGTTGGGATGGTATTTTCAATGAAAATTTAACATATCTAAAACACTGGATTTCTCAGAATCTGATGCTTCTTGGATTGTTTTGAGGTGTTTGTTGTCGATACCTCTCAGAAAGAAGTGCCTGTGATTACAAATATCACATCCACTTTGTAATCTTTGTTCCTTCTGTAGATTAATGGTTACAATATTTGTCCTGGAAGAGGGCTGAAGATGCACGTTCTGTTCCTTCTTCTGGGAGAAGAAACTAACCCACATCCTCCCCTTTCTGAGAGAGGAACTGAATCGTTTAGGCTCTTGGCAGGTGAAGGTGATGCTCTTGTTGAAGCTCTGTGACCTCAGTGTGTGTGTATATTTATATATACACACACATAGCACCACTTTGCTTGACTGCTGCTGAAATGAAAAAAAAATAGTTCAGAGAACGTGAGATGCTATGAGTATCTCTGCGTGAGTTCAGAAATGGAGTTCTGCAAACACGTATCTGAAATATTTTTACAGAAATATTAATATAGCTTATACATTATACATAGACAGTGTCATTATGAACTCCAGTTGCTAAAACACTCGAAGAGGAAGGAGTTGTATTACTTTTCTGTATTAGAATATGTGTATCTATGGCCTGTTTTTTTTTTCCTCCTCTGATATGTCTTGAGTGATGTAATTAATTGAAAGAGAAGGGCGGACTGACTTCAGCCTTTCTAAATTGCCGTTATATACAAACTGAGGGGATAAAAAGATATAGAAAAGCTGCCTGCTCCTTTACAGGTGTTCATGTGTTCAAAGTTTCTAAGTTCCTTTTTACTCAGTCATCTATGTTGTTTATATAAATTATTTTTAACTAAATTATTTTTAACTAGTCTTGCTGAAGAATTTGAGTTTTAATTTGCAGTATGTCATTATTAGCTATGATAAAAAAGAGTTATTGTTATATATTTATATAAAAGACAGGAAAGGAGACAGCTTTGAATAAAAACAGAGAAGGAAAATAACACCCAGGTCATAGGCGCTTTTTTTTTTTTATAGATGATATGTAAATTGTAGCATTGCAAAGTAAACTAAATGGAACATGTGTATCCTTCCTTCCAATCTTCAATGCTCGGTTGTTTTTCACTTCTCATTTTTGAGATGTTAGTCTCCTAGTAACTTCTACAATGTTGGACAAGCTTTTTATGAAAAGACAAACCAATAAATTGGTTAATATCTCACTGTATCTCATTCTACTTTTCAATTTTCTGGGTACTGCAGGTTGGGCAGCAGTTGCTGGTGGAAGCACAGACACAAGTAGAAGGCCGGTGAGAGGCTGTGGGCATACAGATAATCTATCAGCTCTCTGTGATAAATGGGAAGAGTGTAAGAAATGTAAAAGAAAAGCTGGCTTATTTTCTCTTTAGTTATTGCTGGTTATATGCAATAATTTCATCTTGATTGACTATGGGGTGGTATACAGGTTGACACTGAAGATTCTCAAAGCTGCAGTCCAGAAAGAGGAGAGAGCACACGTAGTGATCACCATCTCAGTTTAATCTGTCTGATTCTGGAATGCTTTGAGGTTTCCAGAATAGTTCGTTTAGCTCTTGAGCAGTTAGAGCAAATTCATCAGGCTGCTCGGCAGTATTTGACGGAGTCCGTGTAGCATTACATGCTCCTGCTGTGCATTCCATTCATCTTCCCGGTGCTGCATTTTGTCCTTAGTGTATTCCTGAGCCAGGGTTTAGGGAAGAGTTCCCAGAGGACGTTCTTACTGTCTTCCCACAGATATGTTCTCACAGGCTGTTCAGCTGGCTGTAACAGGAAATTTACACTATTCTGACCTTGCTTTGTAGAATAATGTTGAGTGTCTTCATCTGTGCCCTAGTCTACCTTTCTTGTATGATAATCACCTGGAAAAGAAAACCTTATTGCAGTATTAAAGACCATCTTGTCTTGGCCATCTTGCATATTGCTCCCAGAGGTCCTAAGGTGATCAGGCTGTTCTCATACTCAAAGGCTGTAAGGGATTTCCATGCTGCCTTAGTTCAGTATCTGGAAAATGCAGTGATGCCAACCAAATCTTAATTAAACAAATTGAAATAATATTTTCATAATATCATGCTCTGGAACATTCAAACTCTTGTGATGGTTTAGAAAACAGAGGAAAGAAACAGCTTCCCTTATCCATTCTTTTTCTCCCCTGGTTCTTGCACTTAAATGCTATCACTTAACTGCAAGAATCCTGCCTAGTGGAGAGTGATACAGAAGCCTGAGTTAGGTGCCTTTTAAGTGACAAATGGGAAGCTTACACAGAGAAATTGAGTTTAGCACTTCTATTCTGTGACGACAAGGAGCTTGTTTATAGCTAGGTAATAGGAAATCACTGAGGACATTGCTTTATTTTATATTCATTTGGTTTGCAAGGAGATGCATCCATCTATAAAGCTTTCATGACTCTGAAGATAAGTATCTTTAGCATATTCCTTAAGTATCTGGATATCTAGAGTGACAAGTGAAATACAGCCAAATTCACGTTTTTCCTTTAGTGTGGAATAAGTAAGCCACAACTCCAAATTGTTCTGGGATAAAAGGGAAACATCCTTACTCCTCAGAATGAAATTAAACAATTGACAATAAATCAAGTGTAGTGTTAGGGTGAGTACAAATTAATTTTGCCAGTCATTTATAGTAAGGAAAGATGAAATCTAAAGTGGGAAACCTCAAAACGAATCCATCTGTATACACATTGTTTTATGCCTTGGTTTCCACAAAAAAAATGGACTTGTATATGTGGACTGGATGACAGCTGTAATTGTAATTCTCCCCAGATATTGCTTAGACGCAGCCCAAAAGCCTGACTTAGACAGAAGAGCAAGGTTACAGGGGTGTCTGCATCTCACTGGGCTTTATTCTAGGTCTAACCCTATTCAAATCTATATGGCCATGGGTAGTTTGCTGTCCTGTGCAGGTAAGGATATCTGAAGCTTCTGCGGATCTCTGTTTATCTTTTAAAATCTTCTGCAGATGGAAAAGGTCAGTTCAGCTTCCCTGAAGATAGGTGTTTATGTTTAATTATTTAATTAATTAAACAGAGTTATAACTGAAAATAATCGGATTAAATTAGGGAAAAAGATCTGGTCTGAAATAAAAAGCATGCAGCCGTTTCCAGGGAATCTTTCCCATCGCAGTCTTCAAAGCATTGTAATAAGAACTTAATTCCTTGCGACTTCAAAAACAGAGTGAAACGTGTGCTGAAAAGGAGCAATCATTTATTGGGTTGAATTTCTATAATTCTCTGATTTTTGGGCAAGTAGTTAAACAACCACAGAAATAGTAAGAAATCCATTTAAAACCATTTGCCCTTTTCAAAATGTTCTTGAAGGCCTACTAAAGCACTGTATTAATAATTAAGGTAGCTGAGAGTTCTTAAAATAGCTACACTCGTGACCTGTGACTAGTTGCAATCGTGACCTCTGCATTTAACAGCCAGCGAGGTAGCTCCGTGCAGGCTGTTTCCTTCAGGTGGGAAGGTCACGTTTCAGAAACAGAAGGGATATAACATGGAAGCTCTTTGGCTTTGACTTATCTGAGATGCTGTTTTCACGTAAAATTAATGTGTGCGACATATTGCAATATTTCACGATCTGTATTAGATTCTCAAAATATATTTATTCACTTCTGTGCTTCAATAAATGCGAGTTCTCATTCTACAGAATAATTCAATATTAGATTCACAACTTTTTTCAGCATGTGCTTAGTTGACTTTCTACAATGCAGCATTTTGCATGTCTGTTAGTCTTTGTATGTCTTCACTTAATTTGCTATTACAGTTTGCGTAGATGGGAAAATTAATAAAGTCCATTTAGATATACTGTGCTCATCAGAAAATACTTTTACATTCAGTCAGTAAGCTGTAAAACAGAAAATTGGAAATAAAATCTGGGAAGTAAACCCCAGCGGGTTCTGCAGTGCTGATGCTGAACTGTTTTAGCGGTGATTTGGGGCTGCAGAGGGGTGGGTTGTTGCCACTAGGATAAGGAGGGGATGAGGAGGCCGTGTAACTCTTAGTTGTTCTGAAGGGGAGCCATGTTGGGGCCAGGCCAGGAGGGGACGGTGAGGGCCGCGGGTGGCCACTGGCCTCGATCTGCTGCGGGGAGCTCCTGAGGTAGGCCCTGACCTGCCTCCATCCTGCCTGGGCTGGCAGTGTCCATACTCCGTGCAGTGTGTACCCCGAGCATAGGAAGGGGCGCCATGCTGCCCGCCCGGCCATCTTGTAGCCGTGGTTGTGGCTTCTCCTCCTTGAAGCCAGGCTTGAACATCTCTCAATGATATTTCTAACGGAAAAGCTAGCTCTATTTTTCTGGCATTACTTTAAGTATTATTTCACTGAAACACTTTTCAGTTGAAAATGTGCAGCTTGCAACATGCAGCATAATAGATTTTATTTAAAAAAAACAAAAACTTAAAGATCACTGAAAAATCTTTGTAAAACCAAAAGTCTCCCAAACCAAAATCAGTATGTTCTTTTTCCAGCCCCCAAAAGTGTTTCTTTAAAAAATATTATTTTAATTTTTACTCTATGTGCTTGTGTGCTCTTGGATGCCCTGCTCCCTGGGGCTTGTGTGGTGGATGGAGCAGCTCCTATCCCAGTCCCTCTGGTGTAACGGCGTTAGGATTTTCCTTCAGTACTTGATGGATGCTTGAGACAGGTTTAAATTCAATAATGTCTTTTTAATATACTGTGCACATTAAAAATGTACACCAGAGGTCTGAATTCTGACAAGAAAATGTTGGCTGAAGCTGGCAGTTTGGATCCGAGATCTGCACGTGCGTCCGTGTCTGCTGCTGGCGGCTCCTGTTGAGAGCGGAGCCGGTTGGGCACTGTCACTAATGCACGTCCCCCTCCGGTTTTAGGAAAATGGTGTATTGTCAGGACACAGCGGGGGCATTTTCATCACCACAGCTAGCACTGTACCTAGCCTGTGAATAAACTGACTTCATCTTCTTTTGCTATTGATCCATCACCTTTCATGCGAGCACTAAATTCATCCTTAAAAATAATTAGCTTCAGTGTCTTGGCAAACTTCCAAGTAGGCAATTACCTTCTGCCTACTTAAAAATACCCCCCACAGTTACAATTGGATAAGTTATAGTGACAGACAACTGTGTGTTTTGTGATATGTTTTCTGTGTGGCTTTTTATCAGTGTGAAGTCTGTTGTAATACTGCAAATACCCTGCACTGAAAGAACCTGCTGACCAGGATGGCTTATTAGCATGACAAAGGGAAGTGTCTACTGAAAATATTTCCTCAGTGTTTTGAAGACAAAAGAACAGAGGTTTAGATCTTCATTGTGCATTTCAAATATATATCTATAATGTACCTTTAGGGATATGTATGTTTATACGTAATGAAAGACAAAACTAAACCTAGCTTGCATTGCAGAACTTAATAGTTATCATTGATCCAGGACTGAAATTTCATAATAGCTGAGAAAAGCATAGGAAAGATGCTGATGCTGTTTGACTGTACCACTTAGGACTTGAGACATTTGACATTGAACAATTTGAGAAGTACTAATTAATTGAATAAAATTTTATATATATATATATATACACATAAAAATATATTCCCTGTTCAAGGTGAGTAAAATATTGAAGAATAGGGTTTTAAAATTAGTATTTTTTTTATCTGCTCTTCTATATTACAAAATCTAGATAGCTTTTATTTTCTGGTATTAAGTAGTTTGAGGCAAGAAGATAATTTGTGTTTATAGGTATTTGGGAAAACACTAGATGATTAAGCAAAATACTTAAATAGTGTGAGATGAAGCTTCCATCTCCTTCCACAGTTGACTGGGTTTGAACCTCTACCAAAAGGTCAAAGTTATAGTTTAGTAAAGAGAATTATCTGACTGACTCAGTCTGGTAACTTTTGAGCTTATGAATTACTGTGATCTCCGTAGCAGTGAAAGAGGTGGAAGGGGGCGTTTCACAGCACGTGGGCTTGCTCCTTGTTACTGACACATACTCAAAAAGGCAAACGTAGGCTCCACATCAGGTCCTTTGATGTACTTTTAATGGGGAAAAAATAGTGTTTTTCTTATGTATTTTTTCTTACTGGCCCAATGGAGGAAGTAGAAATGTGGTACAGAAGATTGCCGGTTGTGTCAATTCCCAAAGTTTAAAACAAATAGGAGGACATGGTAGCAGCTCAGGTGGTTAATGGGAGTTTAGGATTCCAAAAATGGTCTTTGCCTTTCCCTCTGTTTTTAAAGTTCTCCTTATGTCCTGCTTTTAAGCAGGAAAACTCATCTTTTTGCAAATTGCAAATTCTGTTTTTGAATTTAGTATTTAGGAAATCAGGACAGCTCTTTTCTGAGTCTGGTATGGATCTTTAGTATAAATCCTTATATCTTTTTTAAAAATTGGATATGAATAATATATGTACATTTAATAATTTAGATTTTGTTTGTTTTTGCTAGAACTTATAATTTAATTAACACTTCTTTCATGTAGTAGAGGGCCAGTGCGGTTGTGATAGTGTAATAATAATTAAATCAATGCTTGTTTGGTTTTGAGGTAGCAGTTTCTGTTTGTTTCCTTTTTCTGACTATTGGTCAAATAATTCCAAGTTAAGCAAGCAGAAAACAGGAAGAGAAGGAAAAGCCGCTTTTTTTTTTCACTCTCTCTCTCTTTTCCTTCACATACTTTACTTTTTGCAATTTCTGAGCATCGTGAGATTTCATTTCAGTTTCACTTGAGAAGAGCGAGAGCTGTGGTAACCTCTTGCCTTGGGTGTTTTGTGCTGTCTTGGTGCTATCCATTTTAATATCTAATAGAGCTAAACGTGTGTAGGTAGCAGTTTCCTCTCTCAGCAGGTTTGCTTTGTCAAATCCTTTGCTTTGTGAATCCTTTCAGAAATGCCCCTTCTATGGAGAGATCTCCTACTACTTAGTTTATAGATCTCAGATTAAATTCAAAGGTCAAAAATTATGAAGACATTACTTTAATGATGCCTTTAAAATTGCTGAGGAGTCATTGAGAAGCAATTGAGGTAAAATTATTCATTGTGCCACCTGTTTGCAAAGTTGCATTTTGGTATTGAATGGTCTAGCTGAGGTAATACAGTAAGTTTCTATAAACTCTATGAGTTGCAGTGTTGTGTGAAAAGAATTAATGCCAGCCTGATCTGCAGACTTCAGCCTGAATTGCAAACCTTCGAAAAGATGAAGAAAAGATTGGAAGCAGTCAGTGTTTCATAAAACTGTGCAATTCTTATCTGCAGGTACTGAGACATTGAATTTGATATTAAGCAGCAGTGCTGATTTCAAGTTGGAGAAATACCTTTTTTTCCTTTGGGAATGCTAAACTAGGAGAAACAAGACTGTAACTTCCTGCAAACAGAATATTTCCTGTAAGTTTAGAAATATTTTTCTTGCAACTTATGCTAGTATAAATTTACAAGATCTTCCCTGAAACTAGTGAACTTAGTTCTGGTAGAAAACTAGAGCGAGTAAGAAGAATCTGAAGCCAAAAACTTTCCAGGCAAACCCTTTTGGAGAAATCACAAGTGTCTCTTACATAATGGAAACATCCTATAATTTTTCCTGTGCCTTTTTCCCTTGTTGCCACACATTTCTGTTGCTATGGTAACTGAACATGAATTGTTCGTAGTAAGTGACCTTGTCATTGCTTTTATATATGCCACGAGTGATTGTGCGGAGGATATTTATAGAATTATAGAGGTGATTGTGACTGGCTGAAGACAAGCAGGTTTTCTTTCTTTTTTTTTTTTCTTTTTTTTTCTCCTATAGAGTAAGAGACTAAACACCACATGAGAGGAAGATGCTAACATTGGTCTGCCTGTATAAAAAAAAAATCTGTCTAATTATTCAGAAAGAGAAAAAATACCTAATAAGTCATAAAGCAGCTTCATGAAAACTGGTCAGCTCATCCTTCATCCCATGTTTTCAGCCAATACTTTTTTGGACCGGATTTAAATATCTACTGATATTTACTAAATATCTACTCTGTCTCACTCTAAATAGCTATGCTGTCTACAAGAGTTGATGATCCATGCAGGATTTTGTTTTATTTTTAAACCTTGTGTTCTCCGCTGTTGTGAATGGCAGAGGTTCTGACTCATTTTTGTGTCCTTTATCTGGGCGATGATAATCCAGGGACAGAACAAATAGACCTAACGGGAAAGGTCAGATTTTACCTCCTCAGATGAAAAGGAACATAGTTTTTCTCTCACCCTGCCCCTTTTTAAATTTTTTTACTCAAAATTTTAACATGCATCCTTGAACATGAGTTACAGTTATATGAGGATATATTTGATTACACATATTGGCAATTGAGAAATGTGACTCAAAAATCTTGCACAGGGTGTCTGTGCTCGCAGATTTCACATTCTACAAAAACTGGAGCCCATAATGGCCTTAAAAGATCTTAGCAATTCTGTATACTGCCTAAAATAGCAACATTAAGTATAGATCAAAGATGTGCAAACTGTAAACTTGCGTTGTTAGTTTAACCATCCTAGCCTTGCAGCTCATTACACTTCACTTTCATACAACAGAATTACTGAATTTTAAGTAACTGGATTAAGCCAAAAATGCCCCTTAGGAAATACATAAATAATGCTAGTTCAAATAGGAAAATAAGAGTATCTGCGAGCCAGGAAAGCGTCCTAGGTGCTTTGTGCATTCAAGAAGAAAATAAGATTTTATTATGTGATAGCTCTAGTTATTCTCTTGTAGAGGGTCTATCTTCTGGAGAGACAGTGGCCTGGCTAGGGGCAAGGTAGTCACGAACCTGAACCACAGTCCCCTTCCCAGCCAACCTTCACTGTTGGCTGCAGCAGCTTTTCAGGTGGGACTTTGGGACAGTGACAGAATTGTCCCAGGCAGCCACTTCTGGGCTTAGATCTGTTAGAGGTCCACAAAAAATGGACCAACTAACACCGAAAGGTTTTAGTTAATTCCCTGGACAAAAATCAAGCTGTCTCGTAAGTCATGTATATTATTGTTGTAAAATAAATGAAACTATGTGCAGATACTTTTAAAATACACTATTGAAACTCTTCTTGCAAGAATGGTTGTGTAGGACAGTTAAGATGATTAGGATATGCTTTGTACCTAGTTTAAGATAAGTAGTAGCAATGAACCATTCGTGTGTGGAGGCCTCCTGTAGGACCACTGGTCAGAAGGATTATGAGAATTCAACAAATCAGGAAGTCTGACCAAATCCAGCTGAAAATACCGTGGCAAGTAGACTTGTGGTGGTGACACTTGTCCTGCACTGGGCACCACTTGTGGTGGCGACTGTCCACCATCTCCATAAGGAGCTTCAATATGAGATTCAGTTTGCGGCGTGAATACTGAATCCAAATACTTCTTTTTTTTTTTTTAAAACTGTCTAACCACAAGTGTCTGTGTAGCAAAAGAAAAGAACTTTTATGATGGTCATCAATCATTAATTCCTGATGAAATAACGATGTCATCAATCTGTCTGCTTTTAGAAGTACCTATAGATGGTATGTAATTGCTAAGTGTATATATTTAGTTAATGTCAGCTGCATAGTACTGAGTCTATATTAGAAGAGTTCTTATTCTATATTTTACATATTATAAGATAGTAATAGCAGAAATGCAGGAAGGGGTTGCCCTGTGAATTTTGTATGTTAAACATAAAGTGCTCGGTTGGGCTAAATGACATAGCAGTGCGACACTGAGCCATTGAAACTGTCATTTTTAAATAACTGAGAGTCACATTCTCATGGGAGGGATAAATAGTCTAATGTGTCCTCCCATTCATTACCTACTTAAAGTATTTGCCTTTTCCTATGTCACAGGTGTATATTACAGTAAGACTAAGCCTTCCAGCCTGAAGCTGAAAGTTATATACAAACAAGCAATATTTAATTTGTATGTACTTTCACTTAACCTAATTCACCATCAAGTTAATCGATTTTATGCAGTGTACTGTGCTTATGTCAAACCATTTTGGGCATTTTGCTTATGTTGTACTTAGGTCAAACCATTTTGTGGTTTGCACAATTCATAGCTTCCTGGAGATCTGGTCCACAGTGTAGATATAGCTACTATAAGCTCAATAACAAGTAGTGGATCATTGGGAAAGATCAGTCAAGGGGTTTTCATAATTTTACCTAATTGGTTCTAAAGACAGATAGCAGAAAACAACTCTTTGGGTAGACTTAAAGACCATTAGACTTCTTGATTTAGAAACACTTGAAATAAATACTTTCCATGGCAGCATTAAGAATAGATATGTAGGGTTTTTTTGTGTCTCTCTCCTTCATCCTTCATTCATGCCTATAACTTGGAAACAGCCCTTCTTCTCCATGTCTGATAGAAAAAAGTAAATCTTTCAATTTACCCATATCAATATGATTGCACCTAGTTCTTTGAACTCGTTGTTCTTGTCTTGAGTGCTTGAACAAACTGATTGATAAGAGCAATGAAGTTACTACTGCTGCAAAACAAGAGAAAGAGAAAAATACAAAGCCAAAACCAAACAAATTAGCCTTCTATTGACAGCAAATGGACTAAGTTTTATTATTTGCATTGGAGTTTTTTTAAACTACCATAAAAGTACAATGTTAATAAAGCTGTGCAAGTGACTTTGACAAAAGCATTTGCTGCCCTTTTTCTTGAGGTCTTTACCGAAGCTGCGGTAATTGTAAAGCAGTAGAATTAATGCAGAAGAGATCTGTGGCTATAGTTGCAGGTAGAACTCGGTGTGGCTTCTGGATGCTATGAACAAGTTAGAAGGAAGACAGTGCACCTAACACTTGTGCCGTGAGGAGGGAAAGAATGCCTTTCCCATTAGTAACTTTTTTCTGGGTGGACTTTTTTTTGTTTTGTTTTCTTTCCCTCTCTTGTCATAAATATGCCTTGCTCACAGCTACTGCAAGGATTCAGGCTATTGCAGACCACATGGAGAACACTGGAAGAAAGTTCTCCACATATTTATTAGCGCTTTGTCTCGAACCGCAGTTCCAGCTGTGAGTCGGTGCATTTGGGGAGGGAACTACCATTCACCAACCCCCTGTGAGAAAGATCTTCGCGCAAAGAACGGAGTAGCTGATCAAGCGGGTGCTCCAGTCTGCTCACCAGCCGGGGCCTACAGGAGCTGGGAGACCCCTCACAGTGACAGCCAGTAGCTTTGGCAGGTTACTATGAGACTTGAAAGTTTAAACCGTGACAAGAAGATGTCTTAAGCTTTTGAGTGTGTGACTTAGTATTCCAGGACTACAGAATATATTACATTTAAATATTGTCTCCTACAGATCAGTTAGGCTAAAGATAAGCGAGATTGATCAGAATTTACATGTCACTTCTTTTTTTGTGTGTTTATGCACTCCTCTTCTCTTTTTCCTTCTTCATTGGCTGGGGGCTTCATGAGGTCCATCACAAGGCTAACTAATATTCCTCACTTCTGGGTATTTTTACCATCCCATCACTTTCTCTTTCTTGCTACGCTTTTGGAGAGTTTTTCACACTGCCTTACTCTGGTTTAAACTAATGCAAGTCACATACTTTCTCTTGTAGAGTCAGCTTTCCATGTCTAGCAGCTCTCTGGCCTGGTTATTTTGGGGCTTAGAGCTGTTTCTTTCCTTCCAAAGGAGATAAGAAGGTCATCAGCAGAAGAGAGATGAGTCTGAGCAGGTGGTCTAAGGTGCTGCTCCTGTCTATGGACCTGTTATCCATCCTCAGGCTTCAAGAAAAGATCTTGAGTGCAGTTAGGCAAGCAGGAAGGTGAAACTGGGGGTCAGGGTATAGAGACTGGGGGTGAGAGGAGCAGAGGTCGATGGTCTCCTTTTTTTCAGCAATTGTCTTTTTCTGCATCAAAAGCCTTTCTCCTCTATTGTGAAGCAGAGGGAGAGCCACGCATAGTTTTAGTCTGTTTCCATCATGCAGTTGATCATGCTCTGTTTTCCGGGAGATGGAATGAATAGCATGAATGCAACTTGTAAAAACCGTGACATCTTTTAAAGTATAAATAGCTTCATATCACTGAAGTTCTTCAATTTTGAAGGCTAATGGCAAATAAAAGTGAAGATTCATTTACAAGGTCATGTTGGTTTTTTGTTTTGTCTTTTTCTTCTCTTAAATTCCTGCCTTCCTCCTCTCTTTAAGAAAGGTTGAAGAGAGAGGGAATTGGTGAGAGTTATGCTTTTCTCTCTCTTTGACCAGCCTACAGCCTACCCACAGACATTATTTTGAAGTGCATATTGATATGTACATAAAAATCTGATAACGGCTGTCCTGGTTCACTGACATCCAGTATGGGAGTGTTGTTTATGCTTTTCCTTATGCTAAGCTTCCTGTGTTCAGCATCTCTCTCTTGCTTTAAAATTGTGTACATTTTTTTCCCTCCTTCTAAATACAGTGCCTGTGAAAATTGGGCTGTGTTCTGTAACTGGCATTGTGGGTGCTATTTTAATGCCAATTTTTGTCCAAATCTGTAAGTTCTAGTGTTGAAAATACATGCATCAGGAGAAAAGCAAAAAAAAAAAAAAAAAAAAAAGGAGCAAATATTTGAAAAAGAAGGAGCAAAATATGTTTTGCATCCTCTCCTTTCTTCCGTTCTTAAATCTATCACCTAGATGACTTAGAGCAATCCATTTCACTAATAATATCTTCAATTGCATATAACACAAGTACTTGCATCTTCAAGGATTGGTCCAGTTCCGAAGTGAGGACTGCCTCCTACAAGTGGACATAAATGTGTAAGCTTGTTCCTGTGTGCATTTGCAGGTCTAGTAAGATATCAGTTATAGTTTCCAACTCATGCAATTCTGAACATCCGATGCTACTTAAAAGCACGACATACGTATGTAAGGTACTTGATATAGATAGCTGAAGTTGATCCAGAAATATAGAATCGACAGGAGCCTTTCCTCAAAGCCTGAATCCTCAAATCAAAAATCTCAGGAGGACGTGAATTTTTTCTGCTTGATGAAGGCGCTTTGGGTGCTAAATCCATTACCCAAAAAGGTGTTTTAAGGGCTGAGTTGCTAGCCCCTCAGGATCTGGAAATATGTGGGACTGTTCAGTTGAAAATTACATACGGTTCTTTTAAAATAAGTAATAGAATCTTAGAAGTGTCCACTACAGATGTGTACAGACATTTGCATCAGTTTTTGGCTGGAAGAGAGGCCAGGCTAGTTCCTCATGCGAACATGTGCTCAGCAGGAAGCCTTGTTCCAAAGTGAGCCCCAGTTAGAACAATTAGACAAATCAACAAAAATTACCACCTTTCTGGCAAATATCTATTTGGCATCGAGGGAAAAGCAAAGTGCTCCTTCTGAAAAGCCCTCTGTGGCTCTGGAGGAGAGGCATCACATTTAAATAAGTATTTATAGAATGTGGAGGGGAATCAGAGAGCCCCAATTTATTTGCTTTTTAATGAAAAAGGATTTTTCTTAATTGATTGAAACCCTTTTATGTAAGGCTAACATAAATTAAAATTGACGAATGGATTTATCTCTGCTTTTGTTCTCCTAATGTAACATCTTGCAATGGTTACAGAACTCTAAATTCCATTTGTGAATTTACTATTACCTATGCAAATATGTTGTATTAGAGTGCAGATAAAATACGTGATCTGATAAATTACTAAAACTTTGGTAATGAAGCTATGACATTTCATTCTTGTTTTATAAAACATAAACCTTTGTGGGTTTTGTCTATTGATATATTATTCAATATGCTCTCCGTATATGTTGCATATAAATAAAATTTTGTGTAAAAACATTATGAGAAGTGGCATTCATATAGTAGGTTACAATTGCTGCTTTTACTATGTCTTTGATATATATATGTGGTCTAAAATCTTTCTAAGAATGCTAGTATTCTATCCACAGATATAATGCACATTAATTCTTAGTTTTTTTCCTTCCGTTCCAGTCCCACTTAATCATTTTTATGCACTTGTCTCACATCATAAATTCTCTTCAGGTGTTGATATCTTGCTTGGCTCTGCATTTCCTCATCTTTTCTGTTCGTGTTGCTGGGGATATATCTGGAGTTTAGAGTTTCAACCTTAAGTTAGCTCTGTTCTACATCTTTCTTCACTTGTGGCGTCCTGCCTGTAATCCTCTTTGTTTGAAGTCATTGCGTGGGGCATTTAGGATGCGAGAATTGCAGTGTCACCCTGGATTCCCTACGTAACTCTTCCTCCTTCCATTCCAAAGCAGGGTAAGTAGCTGCTTTTCTCGCTTAGGTAGCCCTCCAGCATGGCATGTTGAGCCTGGGCTTGAAGAGAATTAGTGCCCAGGCTGTCCCTCTCGAACGACATCTGCTCACAATGAATGCAGCTTATGGAGCAGTCTCACTAATCACCACTGTGCAGGGGAAAATGTGAAATGGCTGTCACTTACCTATAGTCTCGGTTTCCTCCCCTCCACTTCTCTTTATAGTGCCTGTTAATGCTTTAATGCCATATTAATTACTTTATCCTCCTTCTCAGTGAGGCTAATGAGCCCAAGTGGAGTGGTATGTCACGCTTTGTGGATGTCTTCTGGAATACATGTTAACGTGTGCACCTTAGCACGTCACTGGTGCCACCACTTTGGCCCAAAGGGGGTTTGAGGATACCTCGTCGCCTGGGATGTCCGCAGGAGCGGGGGTTCCTCATGCTCCCATGGGTGCCAGTCGATCCCCTGCTCCCCCTCTACCTGCCCGTGCTTGTCTGCTGTCTGGCCAGTCCTTGGTGCTGAGGTAGGGGACAGAAATCACTGCTAAATCTCAGAAGTGTCTTGGGAGAAGGTGCTGTTCCCCCCTAAGCCTTTTGGTCAGGTTCTGACTCCGTCGCGCTTGAATTTTCTTTGGTCACTGCAATGTGACTACTTATCTGATAGTTGGCACTGTTTGAATGTTGATGAATTGTAAATAAAATACATTGGTCATCTTGTGTTCGAAGTGCAACTAATCAGTGCATTGCTGAGTGCAAGCATATTCCATTTTCTAAGCTTGTTAAATCATTTTCTGATACAAAATTTATTGCAACTATTAAAAAAAAATAAAGTGACCTTTCTCACCGTAATGCTAAAATACCTCATTTCTCTTCCAGTTATTTACTTTATAATAAACTCTAAACTGAGTATTAGTAATCGTCTGTACAGGCAGATACTCTGGCTCGTGTTCATTCAAATTCCAGCTGCAGCCTTATAAATAAGGAATGAGGCTTAGAAGTCTCTGGGGAGCTTTCTGGAGGAATATACAATATGGTTTAACCTGTCAGACCATTGGATGACACTGCTGTTCCACACTGATAAAGGCATCCGAGTTATGTATAAGAATGAAATTTCACTCTTAAGTATGCTGTTTTTTACTGTAAGACCTCCAGCTACTTAAAATATTGCTAGTGCGTTAGCCGGGATGGGCCCTTGCACGGTGCTGCGTGCATCCCTGCGCCGCGCTGATAGTGCCCCTGCGTTTGCTCTAGTGCTTGCACTGCAGCACACAGATGCACACACGCTCATTTTTACCTCCCTAGTGTGTTATATGCTACTTTATATCTTATCACTATGGAATCAAATGACTCGCGTCTCTGCTGAAAGGAGAGAGATTTGGGCTGATGTCTGCATGCGAAGCGCCCAGCAGAGAGGATGAGCGGGGTGCCTGCCCTCGAGCTCCTCGGGTGCCAGCTCCTCTTCCAGACGTCCTCGAGCTGATAGGGACCTACGTGAACCTGGAGGAGCTGTTGGGAACCTGTGCTGAGCCTAGGAAGCAGCTTTGGAAGCTCTTGACTCTGCTCAAAAATTGCAGAGGGTTCTCATTAAAACCATGACTCTTTTTTTCAGTTCTATGAATTTAATGAAGGGTGTTAGCTTTGCCTATAAAAATTGCCTATATATTTATTTATTTATTGGATCTCAGAAAAATGAGAAACAACTACCTGAGTATTTAGGCAGCAGAATAAGTAATTGGCATCTAAAATAGATTATTTTATTTTTATTTATTTATTTATTTGCTATACTGCAATTGTACTTAGCGTTAGGAAATAGTTCAATGAATGTGCAAGCTACCGTGGATCTAGTCAGACTACTTCACTTTTCTGTAAAACAATTATTTTTTAATTGCTGCAGTGTGGAGCTTGGGGTCAGAAGACGAATGTTTTTGTTCTTTGTCATGTTTTTAATTTTCTTCTGCTTTCAATTGGGGAAGCACTTGGTGTCAGATTGTCTAAAGTTTTGTGAAAAGTGTTTTTATTTCTACTCTGTGATGCCAAATATTGATTTTATTATTTGTGATTCATTTCTTCTGCCAAAATTATATACCTCTTGTGAGTATTTTGGAGAATCTGCAGATTTAATCATGGCCATCTTATTTTGTTCTCCCATTTTTGAATGGGAATTTTGTTTCTTAGTGTACAAGAAAAACTAGTTAAAACAGAATTATTAGCCTCCTAGAATTTACTTGAATTTTATTAGCATTACTTATTTATTCTGCCTGTGACTTACGTGATAAATTTTTTGGTAAGGTTTAGATTTTTTTTTTTTTTTTCTGTTTTAATTCCCTGTTTCTTGTGTTAAACACATGCTCCATAGCTCATTTTCCAGGCTTGCAGGTACAGTGAGTGACGGTGCCAGCCCAGCAAACAGGACTGAAGAGGGAAGGGCTCTTCCACGTGAGACTGATGCTGAGAGGCTCACATGTCGCAGTGTTAGTGCATCTTAGTATTAAAAATGCAGTTATCCATGAATGTTTCACCATGTTTATTTCTTAAGATGTTCTAAAATCTACCCTGGAGGCACGGAAAGATTAGCAGTCCTTTCTGGAGGACTAACTAGACAGCCGTGTCCCTTAGTTTTGTTGTTTCCCTTTTTTTTTTTTTTTTTTTTTTTTTTTTTTTTTTTGACTTCTCTTTTTTGCTCAACAAGACCCAACTTTAGTTCTGTTTTGGTATCTTTTGGTTCCTGAACATCCAGACACTTACGGGAGATCCCAAAGAGCATTTCAGATAGATCTGTTCTCTATTGCTGTTGGGCCACTCGCACCCAACATCTTGCAAGTGCCTCGGGGTTTTATCTTCCCTGCCGTGGGTGTCTGGGGTTGGATTCCCCATGCAGTTAGAGCAAGTGTGTTTGTCACGTGAGGGTTTGTAGTGGGCTACAGGCACCCACACCAAGATGCTCTTTCAGTATTCAGGTCAAAAATATAAACCTTAATGACAATAATTAAGTTTCCAGATGATATGATACGTGTGATGTCACGTGTATGCCCCTAGATTACCTACACAACCCGGCAATCTGCATTTTTAAGCAACTCTTTCCGTATTTATTATATGAATCTTCATTTTGCTGTACTCAACTTAGTGATAAGTTTTGGATTTTCTCTTCTGCCTCCTCCTCCCTCTCCTTTCCACCCCCTGGAAAATACCTGAGCCTAGTTTTCTAATATCTGAAACAGTTGGCTTTTAAAAGTTACCTTGAAATAGCTCCAGGAACACTACTTGGCAGTCTCCAAGGCAGCTCCTGAAATGCTTAATGCTTTTGAAAGTCAAATTAAAGGTTTGTTTCATTTAAGTTGTATAGCTGGATAAGATTAAAGAAAGTGCCCTACTTGCACATACCAATCTATGTGAAATGGTTTTTTGATCGTCTTCATGCATTTCTAAAATACACCTCCGATTTCTTTTAAGGATCTCAGCTTATTCAGCTTTTACCATAATGGTTCATTAGCCTCCTAGGCTTTTTCTTTTTAAAAAGAGTTGCAGTCAATTTCCCATCTCTTCAAGTTTATATTAAATTGCTTCAATTTCCCAAATTTATTAAGGAGAGAGAGCAAACAGGAACCATGGGAAGAGGGGTCATCCAGTGTGGATGCTCCTGCTTCTCTCAGTATTGCAGGTTTTTTTGCCCTGGCTGCAATTCTGCTGAATTTAGCTTGTATTCCCAATTCTTAGGGAATGCTTTAAGTATATATTACTAATAGCACTTCTTGTAGGTGCAAATTTATTCTGAGATCAGTGGGGCTTTATATGTGCGTAGAGCAAGGAATGGACACAGGCCTTCACCTCACTGGAACATTTTAGAGAGTGCAACTTAAATCTCTGAAAAGCCGGTGGTTATTCATTCACATACTTCAGCTGAATGCCTATGACTGAAATGAAAAATACACCCCACGGAGCATTTGATGTTGCTGTCTACAGATGTCACTGTAGAGGAATGTGGTACAATTTATTAAGTCGTGTTAAAGAAGCTCAGTGGGTTTTTTCGGATGTATATTTGCTATTTTTATGTACAATTTTACTGTCATAATATCAGTGTCTCGGAGCTTGGTTGTTTTGCAAAGCATTATGGAAAAATCTGCTGTGGTACATGAGAAACACAAGCTCCCACTGAAGCTAACTGACCAGAGGAAGAACAGCGAGATGATGTTTTTTCAGAAGCTGATTTCTTCAATTTTAATGAATTTTTCATTAACACAGCAGGATGATGGATTCTTAAAAGGAAAAAAAAAAAATCTATCTGCTTCTGCAGAATTACCCCTATGCAAATATAACACATATAAAAACAATGTAAATGCACTAGGATAAAACTGACCTCTTGATTAATCTCATCCATAAAATCAGATATTAACCCTTATCTGGGAAATTTTAATGTCTTTTTACCATTACACACAAATGCAGTATAAAGAAAAACATTTTTTTTTCCTCCCAATTATTATTATTTAATCACTTTAATGCTTTCCTGGTAACTAAGTGGTAGTCTAATGAGCAGCTTTAGGTGATAGGTTAGTGCTTATGCACTAACCACTGAAATCCACCTCTAAGAGGTGCCGATTGCAACATCTGGGCTCTTAAATATAATTTTTAATGCAAAAAATGAGTGAGACCAAATATTGGTTACAGGATAATAACAACCAGAAGGATAAAAGTGGTAAGTTGCTTTGAGGGGTTCTGTGTGTTTTGTCTCCTTCAGTCCCCAGCGCTTTCCGAACAAGCCCTCCCACGGCAGCGCAGAACAAGGTTCTTGCGGTGCGTCGCCTCGGGAAGCGCTGGCTGCTGAGATCCGGATTAATTCTGTTCCCATAGCCTCGGGGTTTGCTAGAAGGATCTTTTTGCTGTGCTGAAGGAGACCAGTTAGTGGATGGTAGCCTGTTGTATTTCATTGTTTCTGTTTCAGATGGGTGAAAAAATGAGTTCAATTTGCAGTTTTCTTGGTGTTATTTTCAGTATATTTTTCTGAAACAGTTTGCCTTTCAACTACTTTTCTTAATCATCAGTGAGAAGTAAGTGTGAGACAGGTTCCACTCCATGTTACAATAATTTACAACTGTGAGACAGATTTTTTTTTTTTTTTTTGTCTTAAAATGTCAGGGTGAAGGCACCTCCCTCACTAGCCGTATTGGTTTGTGGATGATAGTAGCGATCGTTTGAAAAGACAACAGTTTTCTTAGTGCACATCGTTGGTGTGGGCAAAAAGCTTGGGGTGGTCTAGAGATGATCAGCGTCTTGTCCTCCTCTTCTCTGTCTTTGTATCTTGTTAGACAAGTGTTGCTAAGGGCCAAGCTAACTGATGGCAAATGGAATTTTTCACTGCTGAGTATTTAAACTGTGTTTGTTGCTAATTCCTGTTCCTTTGAGAGATCAATTTTTAGAGCTGTGAATCATAAAGATGCAGAGGAATGACAACGGTGCTAAGGGTGAATATGAAACAAAAGGCTGCTGCTGTTGAGATGAAATAATTTTAGGGAATCTTTCCCTACATTAGAAAATCAACATGTATGAGCAAAAAATGCTTTGTATTAACAAAATATCTTTCTAGCCTGTCTGTGTTAGTCATTTTTTTCCCACAGGAAGCAACAATTAAATAGTTTATAGTTACATAGTTTTTAATCAGCCTTTGTGATAGCTTTACAGAATATTTGCAGAGAGATATGAAATAAATAAAATATTTAAGTTTCATAACTTTAGTTTTCTGCTTAGGAAAAAATAGATCTCTATGCCCATTCTCTTCCATTCTGTTGATTCTCTGAACCTATGCATAAAACAACATTAACAACGGAGAATAGGCCAAAGTACAAGAAAATGCCTGTATTTTTGATTGCAGGAGATAAAATACAGAAAGGATTAAAGTCTTAGCCATGACTTCTCCAAGATTCTCACAGTAATATTTGGATTTGTAAAGCAGTAGGGCTAAACTGGTTCAGCAGTTGTATTTGAACTATTGAATGCTAATCAAGGAAAAAGAGTGATTAGTAGATGCTACATTGAATTTCAGGTTACCTTAGTTACAAACTGCTCAAAACCATGATTTTTTAATTTAAAATACTAACTTTGTCATGTGCTACATTTTTCATATTTTTCTATATCGCGTAATCATCACCTGGCTCTTATTCAGCATTGCTATTCCTGATTCTCTGAGGCAGGATGCTGTTCTGAGAAGCGTGCCACGAGCACGTACTAAAGGTGTTCACTCTCAAAAAATCTTTTGAGCAGCCGAGAAAATGAGATCCCGGAGGTGGCCGGGGTTGAGAGCAGGAAGCGCGAGGGCGCTGAGCAATGAGAGCGGTGCCCGGCGCAATGTTGGCTAGCCCGGGCCCGAGGGTTTGTGTGTTTTGTGTGCAGGCATTATGGCTGCAATTTGAAAGAGGCCAAAAAGTCAAATTTCCAATTTTTCAAATCTTCCTTCTATATCCTAGGAGGCAGCATGGAGGAAATGCCTGCTCTTTTGTACGCTTTCTTTTAGACGGTAACCAGCAAGAGATAGAAGTTGACATCCGCGCTTGGCACAGCAGTTTCACATCTCCGTAATGAATAGAAATGAAGCACTGGATGAGGGACAGCCAGAAATAAAGGCTTTTGCTTGCTGCTAGTAGTCATAGTACAGACAGATGTAGAAAACTTTGGAGTAAGTTAAATCTGTAGCAAATGTGATGCTTTCCAACTAGCTGATAAAGACGATCTAGCAAATACAGCATTGAATGCAGTATTGAAAAATCCCACTGCGTCTTTTGGGATGAAGGAAGTTTGACAAGAAGTTGGGAGAAAATGCATTAATATGCTAAGAGCATACTGTAATATCTGCTATTGTAGAAGATGCTGTTGATTGGTGTTAATTTTTCTCTCCTGAGTAAACTTTGATTTTTGTCCAACTGTTCCATAATATTACATAAAGCTGGTGTTCCTCAGTGGGATGGCTTGGGAAGCATGTCTATATTTCGACCTTAATCTTCCACAAGGAGTCTTTCATTGAGAGTATTTTGTGTGTCAGGTCAGTCCCACGCTTCGGAGCAGGTCCCTTTGCAGCTGGCCCAGGGAGGTCGCTGATTGTTCCCAACACATTAGGATCCCCTGAGAGAGCTGTGCTCATCTACTAGCTGCATCTCGTTTTCTTTAACACTTCTTTGGGGATGACGATTTGAGAAATATCTACACAGGAGGGGAGAATGAGGAGGTCTTGTTCTTGCTGACCTCACCACGTGTGACAGCAATGAACTGTAACTAGATTTCCGGTGTAGGCAAGTCGATCCATGGAGACCTAACCCACCTGAGTGCGAGTTCTCAACATGTGTAGAAGGAACTTCAGCGCAGACTGGGTGCTTTTGGAAGGTCTAATGGTTGTAGCAGCTCCCTGCCTTGTTGGACAGGTTTAGAGATGACATAGGGCAGCTGGAGGAGCCAGCAGCACGTGGATGTGTCCACTGCCCAGGGACCCTGGGGTGCCACTTACACAAGGACCAGCCACGTTGGGCTTGCTAGAACGTGCCATCATGCCCGACATGGTTGCAAAAATAGAGTAAAGAATTTTTAGTCTCTGCTTCTCTTTTCCTGCTGCTTTGCTTTGTGTAATTTGTATCCTGTCAGTTAAGGGGCTGCAACGGAGAAATTTGCAAGGCAATAAAGCGTCAGGTTTTATTTTAGTTTCACAAAGTAAATTCTTGAAAGGACTTATTTGCATAATGCATTTTTGGTTGTTTTAAGATAAAAACACAATTAAACAGGAAATATAATTATCCTAGAAAAATAGAGCAAGAGGCTTTTGAGTTGGTAGCAGAGCTATTTGCAGAAAGTCTGTTGTGAGATACATCGTCAAAATTACTTGTGCTTATGAGAGTTAAATAACTTTCTGATCTCAACGATATATTTGCAATGTAAATTATAAGATATGTATGAACAGCAGCAAATCTAAACAAGCAGACACAGTCTTTGCTTGTACTCGTGTTATTTCATGCAGGTATAAGAAGGTTAAGAAGTTTATTTTTTGTCTGCTTGTTTTTTAGCGTGCAAAATGTGCTACAGGAATGTGAGGAATAAGTCTAGCAAAGCATGGCAATTTCATAAAATCCAGAAGAACAAATAATTGCCAGTTCTTCCCTGCTGATCTTTCCGTAGCTGATTGCTGTGCAAAATTGAGCCATAATTTGCAATAATCAAGAAACCTTTCCTATCTGGCACGTTTCAGTGCCATAATTCAGCATGGCTTGCAATAACCCAGCCTTTAGTGTCCTGCTTCATGTGGTGACCAGAGGTGAAACAAAATAGTATGAATAAAATTTAAAAAAACAGAGTAAGGCTTTGCTCTGTTTTTAGGGGGTAAAAGATTCCAAAGATTGAGCCCAAAATGAGCATTCGAGCAAAGTGGCAATGCTGTCACTGTAGACTTTTGGATCTTGAGAGCACTGTGATCAATGGGGATGTGTAAATTGGAGAATACGCTGGGAACTCCTGAGTTTAAATTGATAAAATTATTCAGGCAATGGGGCTTAAATAGTTGGAACCTGGGTGAGCTGGAGCGAGCTCTCCCGGCTTTCTGCGGCTGATTTCTTAGTCTGCTTTAAAAAAAAATTAAAGCCCCCCAGAACTTCCAAAATAGGAAGGCATTTTTATTATCCTGTCTCCTAGTTTCACACAAGTAATTTTGGAGGACTTTTTGTTTGTACTATGTGACCAAGTGGTACAGTAGGAGGAAGATTTTGATTTGCAGTGTTACATTTCTATAATATGTCTAGTCTTGATTTTTCCTTATTCAGTAGATTTTGGTATTCTAACCTGAGTGGGAAATAACAGCTGTTTTAACATGGAAAAACTAAAATGTCCATGAAGATACAGGTAAAGCAAGCTAATATTTTAGCTTGGTACTAAGGCTATCTGTTACTATCTTTATATTCTTTATGTGCTTCTACATATACTGTAGGTACTTTGGTATATTTCTGCACTGTGTACATTTTTATATATGCGTATCTATGCTTCTCTGTGTTGACTAGAGAAGACAGATTGGGAAAGACAACAGACTTTCTGCAGCAATTCCTATTAAGTGCTACATGTGACCAATACCATAGCGTTCCTTTGGGTCTGCCAATTATTTCTTACTTAGGACGTTTTCAACAATTTTCTTCCTCAGTAGGACTATAGTAAAATTCTGTACATTTTTTGCTATCTCTTAGTGTGTTATGCATAAAGACCTGATTGCAAGATGAGAGCTAAACAAAACAGGAGAATTTTGCCAAGTATCCTGGTCCATTTGCAAAAGCTGTGCTTAGGAGCCCTAGTTTGAAAGTGCCTTTTGGCCAAATGAGGAAAAAATCCACCGTTCTGCACTCAGGTGGCATAAAATCACTTATCTGGGCAGGACAGGGCAGCAGAATTGCTATTTTGGTTCCTTCAGAGTGAAGTAGCAACCGAGAAGATTGGGCGGTTAGTCACGTTGAAACCACTTGAGCAGCTCCAACCAAATTATGTTAATGCAGCTTTGAAGATACCTCAGGTCTGGGTACCTGTCAGGAAGTCTTCCGCATTCTCATGATATAAATAAAGGTGGCAGAAAGGGAAAACACAAGCAGAAAAAAACAATCAAGCAAAACCACCGTGGGCAACCTTCACTTGGGGAAGCAGGAGCCTCCTGCCTGTTTGCATAAGGCAGAGGAGCACCGCGTGCACCGGGGATGGCTGCGGGTATCCGAGACTCCCTCTGCATCACTTGTTTAATCAAGGCTGAATAAAAACTGGCTGTGAACTTGTCGCTTCTTTCTTCCCTTCTAAACCTGTTTTTAAATCCGTTCCTTACTTTTGAAAGGTACTTTCAGCAATCAGATCAGGTCTGACTTCCTGTATCACCCCAGCCATAAGACCCTTCTAAATTAATTCTTCTTTGAACTAGGTAATAGATATTTTAGCAAATCTTCTAGTCATTTCCAAATCATCCTCCTAACTTACGTGAGTTAAGATGAGCAAAGCAACTGGATGAGACACGGGGTTCAATCATCTTTTCTGAAGCCTTAAAGAAGAACTGATATGTCCAAAGACTTATGTTTTTATCAAGTCTCTTGGCTTGTCTAAGGGAGATCCAAGTTTTAACCAAAAGCCTGTGTCATTATTTCACTTAGATTTTTGAGGTGAGATAAGTTGTTGGTTGTTAAGTCTCTCAATAAAAGGGAGGGCTTCCAGTGATCCCAGGGAATATCTCCATGCTTGATTCTCACAGTTTCCCAGTTTGTTACTCAGGAAGTTGCACAAAATTGTATTTTACAATCTATGAGATAATTGGAGTGTTTGGTTTTAATTTTTTTTCAAGTAATAATATTTTATATTTTGAAAGAGAGTAGGGAAGAGAACAATCAATTTTTTACTGGGAATGAATATCATAAGTAAAATTTTAATCTGCTTTATGATACTGCTGTCTGGATTTATTTAAACTTCATTGATGTAAGATTTGAGATTTTGATTCCATTTATCGTATTTTTGTAGATAGTGCTCTTTTTTTGAATGTGCTTTACCATTAGAAAAAAAAAATCTCCTTGATAGTTAGTGACAATGTCCCACTATTTAGGCCCAAATAACCTTTAGGCTGCTCTTCTAAATAATGTTAAATGAAGTAAGATCATACAAATGATCTTATGTATCTATGTTTTATCATGAAATTTTTTTACGCTTTATACTTGTTCATGTCTTCTCCTTTGAAAGCTGTAAACATTCAACTAAAGTTCGTAATATCTTTGATTGAGTTTTCTTTTGTATTTGAATATTCATTTGGAAAGGTAATCGATATCTCTCTATTTTTGCTGGGCATAGAATAAAAATACGTCACGGAGTATTTCTCACTCTATCTTACTTTACTCTTGCGATAATGAATTCATCATGTAGATCAGACAAGAATGTTATTTTGTACTGCACAATCAATATTAATTTCAAAATGTTTTCTCTCCAGCAAGAGCAGGGAGATCAATTGCTGCCTGTTTTTGAGTGTTGTTATGTCTTTGTTACTGTGTTGGAAGGAACTGAGACGCTATCAACAGCACCTGAGTTGGCTGCCTCTTCTCACTTGAAGTTATTTCCTTAAGACAAATGAGGCTTTGGAAGAAATAAAACTCTGATCCATGTAGCATTTATAAGGATTGATATGCATAAAAAGTCATTTCAGAAATCATGCTGTCACAAACTAATGAAGGAAAAGTAACAGTTTTTTTAGGTCGGTAGCATCAGTACATTTGTCTCGGTGGAAATTTCTTAGGAATTCCTTTTATTAATAATGTATTTATCCTCCAAGTCAATTGGTTTGGCATAGCGAGGCTTGTTTAATGAGTTTTTTGAGATGACAGTATTGTTGGCAAATGGAAGCTCCTGAACTGCCATTTTTCCAAATGTTCCTAATGTGATTTCAACACCATCAGGAATATCCAGATTAATTTTCATCAGATGAATGAGATTACCTCATTCATCAGAAATATTTTCATAACATTTATATTTATTAGAGATTCATTTTTTCATTTTTTCTTTTTTCTTATTACGACTGTTTAGAAGAGATCAAGAAAAATGTTATGCGTTTTGAGGGGTTGCCACTGTCCTTGGAAAGATGCTGTGTAGGGATCGAGTTCTGCCCTCTAGCAGTATTTACAGTATAATGTCTTGGCATGCTCGTGTGGCACACTCGGATGTCTTAGTACAGTTTGCCAAGCTGCACGGTTTTGTGAAAATTGTAGCGTCTGTAGGGATTCACTGTGCACAGAGTGTGTAAAGCCCGAAGCCCTGCGTTCATTACCCTGTATTGCGGCTTGCAGCTCGCTGGTTCTTACTGACTCTTCTGCATCTGCCTTTTCTCCCCTTGAGGCGTGGGGATGATGACTCCTCCAGCCGAGCAGGGTCGGTGCTGGCCGGGCCAGTGCTGCGAGCTGCACCGGTCGGGTTTGCATCCCAGCCAGCTCTCCGTGCACGGTGAAGGCTGCAGACCGTTCAGTGAATGAGTTCAGAGCAACGGGAAATAAGAACAGCCAATATTAAAGGCAATGCCCTAGTGCAGTCTGCAGAGACAGAACTGCGACTGAATGAGTAGGAGCCATTACACTTGTTGGATTTTTGGTTTCGTGGTATGCGCAGAGTGCTGGAATATTGCTTTATTTTCCTGGATCTTGTTATGCTTGTCTTTTGCCTTAGAAATATATTGAGATTTTTAGGTCTAGTTTATCTTTGCTGTAGCCTTTCAAGTACGAGTTCTTAAACTGTAGCTATGGAGACTGAGACTTTCCCAGCAAGGTCATGCTTTGCAGCTACCATTCAGTAACTGGTGTGCCAGGCAAATTACAGTAATGTGGCACTTGGATGCTGTAGTAATGGCATAAAGTAAGAAAATAATATTGGAAAGAGAGGTTTACAGGTTTGCAAATGGATTTCCCATTCAGGCATAATTTACCAGTCACCAGAATAATCCCTGAATTTGTAAGTAATTTAACAAAATTGAAAAACATTGCTGAATTTTCTTTCCTTTTTTTATAAAGCATGATAGAGATTGTTTTATATATATATGTGTGTGTGTGTATGCATATATATAGGAATAAGTATATAGGGAAATGAGAGCTATCACTTCTTTGTAAGTTACCGTTAGTGTCCTGATAGTTAGCATATATTACTGTACTGTCTGTAAGCTTTTTGTTTTGTTCACTGTCTATCCTATTCCCTTAGTGCTTTGAGAACAGCATATTGTTATTGCTCCTTAAGATGGCATTTCTAAAATGTGGTTTCTACAAGGATATTTATTACATTGATTCCTCTGAATAGCCTGTGATCTCTAATTTGTGCAGAGAGCTTATTTAAGTTGACTCAAGAAAATTTCATTACATTAAATGTCTATTTATGAGTGGCATCCCTGCATTTCATGTAATCTGCCTTTCATCTGTACTGCTAAAACCACTTTAAGGCTACTTTTTACTATGAGCTAGTGTCTGAAAAAGCTAATTGCAAAATATGAAAAAAATACATGTAATGATTAAGCTGTGAAAAGGAAAGGGAAACTATGCATGTTGCATTAAAATAAGGGAAAGCTTCATAATAACCTGGTAGTATTAATTTTAGTGCTCTTTTTGTTGTTTGTTTGCAATTCATTAGTGTTACTACTTCAGTGCTAATAATACTTAGTAAAATAATTTTGTCTGTATTATCAGACTCATCTGTAATGTCTGGAAAGCCTTAAAAGGCCCTACCACCTCTTTAACATCAAGGAGCTCTCCCTCGCCTCCATCCCCAAGTCAGTAAATATCATAAAAGTCATAAGTGCATCTGTTGTTGAAAAGGGATATCCTCATTCGTTCCTCTTCTTCCAGATCATTCTCCTGCACCATCCCCTCTCCTGTAGGTTTTCTCTTTTCCTTCTGAAACATCCTGAGCAGAATTTGTAATGGAAATGTTAGGGCAGTTCTGTGATATGTTTCTGAACATATCGTAAAAGCCATACAGGTTAGATATTGAATTTTCACTTTGGGTTTTGTAAGTGCAGGCTTTGTTTAGGAGGCGTCTTTGCCTAAGATACAGGACATGGCTGGTTAAATCAGGATTAAAGTATTTTAATGATAAATTGTAAATTAAACAATGAAGAAGAGAATTCTGAGCTTCTGATTACCAACTGGAAATAATAAAGAGAAATCTTGCAATGAAGTTCCATCCATAACTTATCTCTTTGTCAGCAGTGCACATTAATTTGTTGTCTTGGTTTTGCAGATAAGTTGCTTGTCTTGCTAAATAAGTTGCTTTCATGCAGAAACTCATGTCTATTTTTTGCTAAGTAAGTCTCTCTGCAGTCATTAAAAATACTGAGAAAGATTAAAATGAAATGTTTGTTAATAAAACATTAGATGAGTAATGTATAAATAGATTTTTTGATGCCAGAGAAGTGCTAATGTACTTGAAAAGATTTATTTAAAAATTCTAGTATGTATAAATTAACTTAGGACTATGACTTAACCTTATGACTATGGGAAATGTATCCAGAAAAAGTTATTTGACAGCAGTTGTAGTGCAACCTAACATAAAATAATTCCCATTGTAATTCAAGATTTTTCTTTATCTCCCTGTGACATATTGATTTCAAGGTCAGTGTTTGTTTTTAGCTGCTGTTAGGCCTTGTCTCAATAGAATCTGAGCAAAACACAGACTTGCAGGCAGCTTCATGAGGGCCAGTTCAAAAAGCGCTGTAACATATAAACATCTTTTAAAAAGTACAAATATGAATCATTCTGTATTCTCTTTTGAAGCTTGTCAAAGCATTCTCCATGAAGAAACTTTTAGAGTCTGGTATTTGTCTAAAGGCATCATAAAATTCACAACTCTCACAGAGTAATTCTAAAAGTTCCGAGTCTGCCAATCTCCGAATAACTTTGATGTTGAGAAGGATGTAATTCATTTTGGCAACTCGCAAAGTGATAGTACATTAAAAAGGCAAGAAGAAATGACTGTATAAAAATAAATTTTAGTTTCTTCCATCACATGAGCAGAATGTTTTCTTCGATAGTGTTTAAAAAAAAAGAAATCGAAAAGGAAAAAAAAAAGGGAAAGTTTCTATAAGTAGGAAAAAAAAGAATTAGAGAATATTTGTGCTACTGATCTTTCAATTTGCATTAAGTCCTGGCAATCAGTATGTATTGGAAAAAATAGTGTTTTTTTTCTTTTTGAAAATTCTTGTATAAAGCTGAAAAACAGCTGCTATTTGACTTTTCTAAAATGCTCATTTTTCAGTCATTTGCTTAGCAAAACAATTTATTAAGCAATGAAGGATAACCAACCATAAAGTCTAATTTGCCTTTTTTAATTGAGTTGTTAATTAGTAGCCCTCCACAGTAGGTAACTCCTAACTTGTATTTGCTTGCTTCTCTATCCGAGGCACTTTAAAGAACCTAATCTGTCTTAGTTACTCTAAAAAGACACTTCCATGAATCAAATCTATAGGTGATTATGTTCTGACTGTGCTGGGCCTTCTGTGGGTGCATATTAATTATGGCAGTGGTTAATGATCAGGCAAGAAATATGTAGCTGCTTGCAAGGATTGCTTAACAGAAGCAGAATAAACATCCTGAAATTCTGCACCCTGCCATCTCGCTGAGGGCAGAAGCGTAAGGTCACACTATCCTACAGGAGCTTTGGCAAGGGCTTTCTCTGACATCTTTGATGTATGACCACTGCTGAGATCTTGTTATCCATAATAATAAATATCTGCACATCTCCTTCATCCAGCTGCAAGCAGATACTGCTCACAACCTGATTTTGTATGAAATTTCACTACTAAGAATTCAAGCTCTGAACTCTTCATTCCCGCCGCCAGGAACCTGACAGAGGTAAATACCCACGTTGCTGGATCGTGCTGCGTGCTGGAATGGAAATGCCAAAGCAAGGGTTAGACGTACCTGAGCTGCCTTGAAAATGTCATGTGCAGCCTGGACTTGATTGCAGTATCCGCCTCGATTTCCAGGGTGCAGGACTGAGCCCTGAAATGGAGCTTATCATTAGGAAACAAATTTGAACTTCCCCTTGGCATCTTTCTCTTGTATTTCTTTACTCAGCATGGTCTTGTTGTCTTTTCTGTCTTAGCTTACTTATCAGTCACCCAGAGGAATGGCTGGCATAGCAGAGGATGGATGATGATGCTGTGCTAATTTAATTATTTAAAACTGTACATAAAACTGCTAATTTAACCCAAAAAGTATTCAGCAGCAGTTTGCAGCATTTGGAGTTTTCTGTATTAATTTTAATGCCTTTTGGTCTGTTCGTAATAAGCTCATATTTGAGCAAAACCAATAGGAACAAAGGCCGCTTAAAATGGTACCATGATCGACACTAGTGACGTTTAACCAGCTGTGGTTATATAGTGTAGGGAAGCACAGCTACATAGTGTTGGCCAAAGGGAAAATCTGAGATGAGACGATACATGCAGTTCTTCAGGGGAAAGAAGCAGGATATTAGAGCTGTTTTAGAGAGGTGGGATTTGATGCTCCGGAGCCTCAGAAGGATTTGAGACCTTTATCCAAACTTCTACATAATCTAAGGCGGAAGCTGCTGACTGATTTACAGCATCAGGTTAGAGTGCCGAAGGGTACAGCCGCCAAGTAGGAATTGATCAAGACCTGCCGGTGAATCGTGAGAGACAGCTTGATTTATAGGCCAGATCTCAACATTTTTCATTTGAAATTGTGCTGTCACTTGCATCCCAGCCTTTTTCAAGGCTTTTGCGTGGGCCTGGTGCACCAGAGAAGAGCGTTTTAACCTTATGGTTGTATTGTACATACCTCACGAGGGACCTTTTTCCTCACAAAAACACAGATGTGTGTATGAGTGCAGAAGACCCAGGGACCCTCTGGAAATAGGTATCCTTCATGGAGCTCACCATGGTGGAGCATAACTTGATTTTAAAGCTTTCAAGAAATAACCAGAACTCCCTTCGCGTTTCAGCAGCGATGTTGCCTCAGTGCCTGTATTTTTAGAGTGTTAATACGGGGAAAGTGCAGGTTGATGGAGTGGTGACTCATCTGTCTCAGTGTTTAAACCCTGGAAGCAAGTGAAGAAAATGTTCGGAAATAAGTTTGCTCTCTGCTTTTTAATAAAAGTGCAAACCTAGATAGCGACATGCTCTCTTTTGTAAGGTTACAGCATTCTGGCAATACCCAGAAGGACGTGGCTGCTGTTGCAGTGAGTGATGGCAGTACTAACTGACTCCCAGAGATGCTCCGTTATCGAGAGCCTGCCTGCCTTCCCGCTCCGGGAGCTTCATCCCCGCGCTCTGGCACATCCTGGCTCTTGTCGTGGTCTCCTCCAGCTTGGCTGTGCTGCGGCCGCAGCTCCCTCCTGCCCTTGACCTGCCAGGGATTTAAAAACTAATAATTTCTAAATTACACCTCCCTTTTTTTTTTTTTTTTTTTTTCCTTCCCCCCCTTTTTTTTCTGCCACTTGGTTGGGGTTGTGTGTATTTCTATTTGAAAAATTTCTGTCTTCGAGGGGACTGTTTGTGAGTGAAAGGTGCATCGGGGTGGCTGGACTAGTTCTTGTGTTTTTGGGGGAAGAGCTTCTTACTCAAAGCTTTTTCACCTGCTGCTTTTGGATTTTTGCATCATGGGATTGGCAATGTGAAATTTATGCTTCCAGCAAGGTCTCAATTAAACATTGTTTGAGACAATAATATTTTGAAAATCTTAAAGTTTTTGAGTGCGCTGAGGCCTGTGTAGGGAGCAGGAGACAGTTCACTGCCAGCGAGGGGAGAGCCCAGCGGGAGCCCAGCCTCTCACCCGGCCCTGTTTTTGCTATTTCTATCCAACGTGATGTCTGTCAGACGGCACCTCGACAGCTTCATCAGCACAGCAGGGGTTCAGGTGGAAGGATAATGTAATTCCGATCTGGGAAGCACAGTGGGCATGCCGGCCTATTCCCTTAGTCGCGCTTCATGCTTCTTGTTAGCTGCAGTCCGGAGTGAACCGTTTGGGTTTATGGAATAATTTGAGGTAAGTGACATATCTTCATTCGATCCTTCAGGTTCTTAAAAGTTTACACCACTAAAACATTAGGTGGTTTTATTGGTAGGAACCTTATGCGTGCTCGGTGTCCTGGAGGCCGTCAGGATGCTGCAGTGCTCTATTAAGTTGTGAAGTCAATAAATGTTACAGAAGCTACGAGGAGGTTTCTGTAGTATTCAGGATCCTGTGTGATACAATCCTGCTATGAAAAGTGATTTATAAATGCAACACATGCATAAAACACATTTCTGTAACCGGGAAGAAAGTATTCACAATATGCCCACAATGTAAATCAAATCTTCCATTTTTTTAGGGATTTTTTTCATTGTTACTGTTTTTTGCTTTTATGAAGAAGGATTTGTTGGGGATTATGTCTTTTCTACGTGTAAGTTTAATTAAGGGTTCTGGTTAGCTCTTGCGCCTGCCATGAATATAGAGGTATGCTGTATAGCTACCTGCAAGAATTTTTTAATAGGAAATAACCCAGTAAGACTATTAAAAGCATAATGAAAACCTCATTCGGTTTCCTGTCAGTTTGCAGAGCCGTAAGTGGTTTCTAATTTGCACAAGATTGGAATAGCATTGAAGAATTACAGTAACTAAGTGAAACACTCATTGGTTTTGCAATTTTCTGATAGCATCCCTTGTAATTTCTTGTAATGCGTTTGTAGCTAAGTACAATGACAAATGTCAAGGCTCATTGTGCTACTTTTAGGCACATTGCTGCTGGGCTGGGAGGTGTAATGTCAACTTTTTATCTCGGGAAGCGCTAGTCAACTGCTGCGTGTTTTCCCCTTGCTAGTTAAGTTAGACAATATTGCTTTTTAGTTGGGGAAGGAGTGGAGAAAATGGTTGCTTTCCAGATATTATTTTTACTACTTTCAATTTGCCTTTTATCATGTAGAAATACCAACAATAAAAAGTAGACCTGAGAGGCATATTGAATTTCAGTTTGATATTAGTAAATGAATTCTAGGTATGCATTTCCCAAGACAAACTACAGAGGCATGGCACTCATTATTTAAAGCAAAAATGCATATACTTTTCAGTTGGCATTGTGTACTCTGCGTGTGTTCCATGGCTGAGCAGTGAGGTGCAAGGTGAGGGTAATGAGATAATGCTGGTCTACGTTTGACAAAAATGCAAACGAAAATTCAGCAGAAGTATGAACCAAATATAGCCTAGGAAATGTTTGAAAACCAACTGGCATTTTATGTATCTAACCTATCTTTATGTATCTATAGAATTGAGTATTGCTGTTGATGTGTGTTGCTCACGTGCAGCGAGCTTTGCCAGCTCTGGTTCTGGTGACATTAACGTGGTGGTGAGCAAGGGTTTAGGAGCATGGGCTGAAGTTTTTGCTCTGTCCTTGCAGAAGTGTTACTTGGATGGAAGCAACTATGTTGATTTTAGTAATAGTAGATAAGTAACATAATCCTTTTTTGGGAATCTGTGTTTATGGGTCAGAGAGAGAAACTTTAATGGACCAAATGCCTAGTAGGGCTGCTGTGGCTCGGTTAGGCAGCACTGCCCTGAAAGCAGGCGATGAGAAAGAGTCTGTCTGTCTGCTCTGCCCTTCTCCCATTTTTAATGTCACATGAGGAGCCCTAGTGAGAGTGCACCTACTGTGGGATTCGTTTTGCTCATTTGAGTCATCTCCTAGATTATTCCAGGCCTATGTGGATATTCCTGGGCTTAGTTTTGTAAGTAATAAGACAGGCCAGGTTAATTTTGAATTTATTAGACAGTTGAGCCTCATATGACATAGCTGATGATGTAGCATGGTTCCTTGTATTGTGTTCTTGGTTCCTTTGTGATCTGCTCACTGTTTTAGCAGTTCGCTCGGAGAGGGAGCAGCATTGCCACGTTCTTAGCTCAGGCCAGCCTGCCAGCTAAACATTGCAGCAAATGCTGTTCCTCTTTCACTTGCAAAAAGCTGAGCGTTATTCGAGCACGAAAAGACAAGACGGAAAGAAGATTCAGACTTTGTTACAGTTCAAGAAACATAACCTGGAAAAGAAGAAAGGAATTCTTAAGTGACCTTTACAAATATGTCAAATGTCATTGAGTGACATCCTAACTGCTTGCAGAGAAATTCTTGTCTCTTTAGCAATTATCTTCCAAACTATCAAAAAAAAAAAAAAAAAAAAATCCCATTGCAAGGCCATCTGATGAGAATTTATTTCTGATTTCTACTCTGTGCAGAATCTTTGACTTGACATGCACAGTACTGTGGGATGCCACATCTCGACCATAGTATATCTATTGAAATAGCTAAAGAGCATTAATTTTGATTTTTTGGGGGGAGGTGAGAAGTTTTTTGGTTTTGTTTCTGATTTATGTTTCTGAGCTTTGTATTGTAAGAAATAGAACTGAATTTTTCTGATTACTTCTATGAAGGTTTTGCTTTACAGTGGGCAAAATGTTCTCTCTAAAATTTTTGAATTTATTATTATTATTTTTATAATATTATTCAATATTATTATGAATTCATTATTATCTAAAATTTTTGAATTTAATTATTTTTGAACCAGCTGTAGCAAGGTCTGAACTTTTTCCATACAGAACAGAATGTAGTATTTGAACTAGACAGGTTGCATGTAATTGCCTGTGACTTAATATTGAGTCAAGTTTACAGCTAATTAAAATGCTTTTAAAATTTGTAAAACCTTGTCCTCTGCCTGCTGCAAATATATTATGCAAATTTTGTCTAAAAGATTAAGATGCATCTGGATTCTAAACCTTTAATCATGTTATAGCTTAGAAGGGCCAAATTTGGAAGTTGTTTTTGCACATTGGAAGATGTGTTTAACCATGTCACGATTGGAAAAATGCTCATCCTAACCACTGTTCTCCTCTTTTAACCTTTAAAAAACATTGGTATAGATCTCTGTTGGTCAGGGTTCATTTTGCGGAAGTGCAGCTCTTCTTTACATGCAAGGACAAACGTATGTGTGTTGAGGTACTGATTAGATGGATTAAAAAAGATCTGTGGAAAATTAAATTGCGGAGAAGAAAAACTGAAACAAAGCCATTGGTAATGTCATGGTCATAGAACTTACTAGCTGGGAAAATTATTAGCTGCTTCTGCTTGATTCTTGATGAAATTGCTCATTTTAATGAGGTTTGATGTCAGTAGGGCTGCATGTTATTGACTGGCACCTTTAAATTTTAAAAGTAAAGATTTAAATAAAGTAAATAAAGATTTTAAATTTTAAAGTAAAATATAAAGGAATTGCTAGTGCTTCAACTAAACTCAGTAATTTTAGAGGGTACATTCAAAGGGTAATTTTAATTAGTACAATGAGTGTAAAAGATTAAATCCAAAATATGAGAGGGGAAAAAATGAGCCAAGTAGTAGCTGGAGCTCAGCTTATGTTTCAGAGGAATAACTTGATGTTGGGCACCCTGCTCCCGGCCCAGGGCCCTCTGCCTCCGAGAAGTCACGAGCCCGACGCTGTTGGTTACATCTGTTGGGTTCCTACCAAGGATGCTGCTTCAGTCCCTGCTTTCTGTGGTCTGGACTGAGGTGATTTTTCAGTTCCTGCTGGTCTGACTTGCACTCAGATAAGCACAACGGTTGATTTAAGCACGAAGACTGCAAGGGCAGCAGGAAAGTCAGCAAGTGGTGCCGGGGCAAGGAGCAGGGGAGATGAAATAAGCAGGGAGAAGGTTGTTGATAGATGGTTCCCACCTCAGTCAAGCAGTAAAGTAGCTGTGCGAGTCGGGGGTCAGGAGATGCTGCGTGATGACAAAGTGTCTCCTTGGCCGCCGCTCCTGGGTCAGAACTGCTGCGTGCCTCAAAAAACAGCAGCCCTTTGTTTACATAGCAGATGGAGTTCTTATTTATTAATGTAGAACCGTGTTATATCTAACCTTATGGCAAACAAGTGATCCAGAAATGAATGGCTTTTTATTTTTTAGTAGTGTTGCCTTGAGTTATACATTGCTTGGGACTCATTTTTCAATATATAAAAAAGGAAAGTGTGGGTTACTGCAACCTGAAACCTTGATACATGTTCCATGGTGTCTTAGACAGTGTAAATGCTTCTTAGAATCCGGTGCAGTTTTAGAATTTGGGAGTGTAATAGTGTAATTGGCCTTTGAAGGTCTTTTTTTCCTTAGTCAATGATTCACGTGCCATGAATTTTTTTCATTAAGCCACTCCAAGGCTCACAAAGTAGAGACTATAAAGGACCCCAGATATTTCTCCTGCATATTCAGCTCACTTCATGTTGGCTGCTGGCCATCATTTTACCATGCAGATCATTTAGATGAACCACTGGATTTTTTTTATCATCTATTGTTTTAGGAAACGAATGAAACACAAATATTTAGTTGATGCATGGGGTTAGATTCATTACGCTGGTGCTCCTGTGGCCTCAAGTCTCATCATTTTGCCATAAACCTGAGTGATGGCGCGGTAATGGCAAGCCTGCATACGTTAAGCCTCTTGGGGTGGTATCTCGTGCACGTAGCAGCCTTTGCACACTCGCTGCTGCTGTCGTGTCCGCGTGGCAGAACCGTCCCCGCAGGGGCAGCCGCGGCCGACGGGAGGGAACCGGGCAGCCCTCTGACGGCTGCTGTGAAATACGACGGGAAGCACCGGCGGTGCGAGCGCAGCTGCTAAAGCCCCCAGGCATATTTGCATCCAATTAATGAGAATTTTTAAAAAATAAAGGAAGAAGGGAAAAAAAAAGTAGTATGTGAAGGCGTGTTTGCAGATTTCCTAGTCTTCCATTTTATTCTGCGCTGCAGCTGCTGTTTGCAAATCCAAAGATGCTGGGAAAAACTGTGCACAGATTTACAATTTTGTCACACTTTGGGGCCTGCAATTTAAATGTGAGTTTAAGATTTTGGTAAAAGGGCACTGAGTGGAAATCTGTTTAGTACAATGAATGAGACGCTTTAATCCCATTGACTGAATATCAGCCTGCTAATGAGCCCACTGTTGTGAAATATGTGTATAACCATTACTTTGGTTTCTAAATTATCCTCACTCCCAAGTCTTACTTAAATTCTTAATAACCTTTATTAGATAGAGGAGAAAAGATTTCATCCTGAAGCCTTCAACTTCCATCAAAACTGATAGAATACACTAATAAAATCATATGCCATATTAAAGTGTGAATTATAAGGTAGTATAATATTGCCCAAGTTGAAGTGATGGAGCAAAGTAACTAATAGAGTTTTTGATAATTAATTTGCAGGAGAGAGAATCTGAAAGCTGATTAAATTTTTTTTTGCCTTTAATTTTCTTCATCACGAGGTACCTAGAGAAATCTTAAGTGGCCATTGCAGTTCCCAGAGGAGTGAATGCTTCAAGGTGAGTCGGGAATGCTGCCGTAATTCAGCAGACAGCTCCTGGCATAAGAGGAAAGTCAGATCAGCTCGGGTTTAGGTCAGAATTTAGAGGCCCCTCTGGAGTGTTTATGCTTGTATCTGTAGTCCAGATAAGTTAGTGGAAGAAATTGCTCCCTATGGCAGGTCATGAATCTGATTACCCTAGAAACATTCCTGCTAGTGCTTGATGGAAAATTACTGAGTAATGTGTGCCATTTTAGCCTTTTGCTTGCAACTTGCATCTGCTATTCGAACAGCATAAAGCTTGAAACACCCTTAACTTAAAGGACCAGATCATGTTTTTACTGGAAAATAGATCCCAGATAACTTCTGCTTCAGAGCATCCGCCTGAAGGAGCTGCTGCACCTTGGTGCTGTGTGACAGTTCTGCATGCTGCAGCTCAAATAAAACAAAACCTTCAGTAGAAAAGAGGGCAAGAAATCAGGTTTTAAGAAATACAAGTGAGCAATGCATATATTTGTTGGCTTAACATGGCTCCAGTGAAGTGAGCTCTGTTTCATAGCTGCACAGCACCCAAAGCATTTGAAGCGTATGAAAGTACGAGCTTCACAATTGGAGGCTGAATGTGCTGGTGACTTTGTTTAGCTGGCAGTCTCCAACCCGCTCCTTTGCCTTCATTAGAATCGAATCATACCGTCCATCTGGAAATCTTCCTGGATTCCAGGGTAGCGTGTGTTTGCGTTGCTGCCTTGCCAGCCGTTTGCTGTGTGGCCATATGCCTGGGTGTCCTTTGGGAGTTGTCACCAGCGGGTGACACGCCGGCTCAGAAAGCGTCCTGGAAGCCAGGTACGTGTGTGAGTGGCAAGAGGCACAGCAGTCGCTCTGAAAGGTTAAAACAGTGAAGTGTTCCTGCATCCTGTGTGACAAGAAGCATAGGCAGGATTGGGGAAGGAGGATTAGCAAACCTCAGGCTGAGGGTAAGTCGTCAGAGTTAGTTACAGAACAGACATGTCACAACTCAGGATTTTCTTTATCTCAGGCTAGTGACATGATTTGGTTCTTCCATGTAAAAACTACCTAAGTTTGACTGAACTCTAGTTATTCTTCAGCAAGCAATAAAGAAGTAAAAAGACACATGGGAGTCATAAAATAATAGTAACATTTCTTTTATTCTTTAGAAAGAAACATGTCAAAAGTACCTCTAACTTGGATTTAACTTCTCCTGGGTGTCCCTGCTTCTGTGCTGGGGAGCTGTGCCCTTGGGCAGTTGTTCTACAGGGTGCAGCTGTGGTTTAGCATAGAGATGCTAGTTACTTGTGGACCCTGCAGGTCACGGGCTGTTTTGTATTGCTGGGATTTGGGCTGCATGGACCAAGAGTCCTGGGCTGCAGTTCAGCCCTGCTCCTGCGTGAAATGCCCTGTTCAACTGCCCTGATGTAAATGCGGAGGGGCCTCCTTTGGAGGACTGCCCGTCCTGCCCGTCCACATCACCTTTAGGTGTTCCTCTCACAGGGCAAATTATTCACCACTTTATTTTATTTCTTTTTTCCCCCCTTTGAAGTGGAAGAGATGTGGGGGAAAACTTGAGCAAGACATCTTATTTTTCTTGGCTTGTTCAAACTATTCGTTTCTCTTTGGAGAATTCCTGAGATGCATGAGATCAGAAGTTGTTCCAACAAGACCTCTAGTCATATGAGTATTTTTCACAACTTGGCAAGCAAAATGTAGATTACAAAAAAGACACTTCCTTTGAGGAGTTCAAAGTGATGCCACCCTCAGCAAGATCCTCTTCCAGAATAGGCAAGATCTCTTATTCTCTGCCTGACAGTTGCAGTGACTGTAAATGCTGCACAACTTCAAAGATGCTGCCTTCAACCTGTCACCCACTGTGCTTCACTTTCCAAGCATCTGTGGAGGGGAAAGCAACCCACATATCTGCACCCACACATCTGTAACCACCAAGATGTTGTTGATGCATTAGCTGCAGCTGCAGAGCTCTGCTTGTTCCCTGGAGAGCTTCAAGTGGTTGTACACTGTCCAAAAAAGGCAAATCTGTTGTCTGTGGCACAAGAATTAGCGATGAAATGGTCCATATCAAGGTAACTTTGGTAATAATTCCTAGGAAATTCACAGCCTGTTGTTTTAGGAAATGTGCTTAAATCCTCTAGCCAATATTTATGGCATTTGCTCCTGTGAAATTCTCCCTGAAGTTACTGAAGCTTAGTGTGGTTATAGCATGCAAAATATGTGCAACGATGTCCCACTGGGGTGCTGAGCTGCATTAAACAGTGTAATTTGATCATTTTTCTTTGAATTTGAGATTTTTCTTCCACTTACAGGTAATACATTTTGTTAATTGTGTGGAAGGATGATGTGTTTACACTTAGGATAAGGATATCAATGTGAGGATATGTTCTCTTACAAGAGAGCATGAAGCCAGGAGACTTTTATGGGGTAGGTTCCCACTGGTCGATTCTGCTGCTGTTATTGTTCTTTAATGCTGTTCCCTCAGGTAAACATATACATGACTCCATATTCTCCCACACGTGACATATGAACCTTGGTTTTAGATACGTTCTGTAAAACCAAGGGTAGTGTTTAAGTCAGTTGTTTAAAGGAAACTATTACAGAAATTGCCCTGAGACAAGCACATTAATTTAGTTTAAGGATTTTTAAAGCTAAACTATTTTTTCCTGTATCCCAAATGAGAATTCATTTCTCCATTCTAAAAACATATAGTCTAAACAGTGTGATATCTTAACTACTTGCATTTTAAATTACAGTAAAATAAAAGGTCCAGTTAAGTAACCACAACAATTCAGTGCCATCTGGGTTGTTCCTTGCAATACTGTTTCACTGGCATCTCTGGCTCCTGGAGATACTGTTATCTGAACTGGAAAGTTGTTTTTACCTCTTATTGTGGATTTTATTCCTTCTGAATTCCTGATAGTTGTTCTTGATTTAAGGGCAATGTGATGGGATCCTGTAAAGCTGCTGCAGGACCTGGCGGGTGAACTGCACAGTTTGGAAGATTTTGTATAGCCCTCCCTTATTTAACGGCCGAAAAGAGGCAGCTGGATGCATGGCAGGCTGCAAAGTAACTTCTGTTGTTACTTGTTGTTGTGTTGCTGTTTCCACTTTATAGAAATGCAGTAGGCTAAATATATCCCCAGGATACTTTTAATTGCTTTTGTGTCTTTGGTGTGAAATATTTGCAGCTTTTGTAAAGTCACATTTCACTTTTTTTTTTTTTTAATCAAGTTGGTTCAAAGAGTTTTTTTTTTTTTTAATTCAATCCTATGTCTTCTTGAAAAACCTCCTATCTTAATTTTTTTTCCAAGCTTATTCTATTATTAACTGTTCTGAGTTATTGAAATCTCCTTTAGTTTGATACCACTTTTGGATGTGGTTCTGAGTTTTGAAGGGAATTTGCTTAAATATTCCCAGAAAAGTCTCCCTTTTAGGAATATTGTTACTTATATGTGTGATATTTATACAGTTTCTTTCATCAGAAACAAGTTGCATTGTTAAAAGACATCGCCCTTCTGCAAATGTTGGTATGGTTTATGTAGGGGAAGGTCAGGAATACAGTATCCTGGCAAATACGCAGCCTAAGTGATCGTGTTACGCGATCAAGGAGTGACAAGCGAAGCGGGAGGCATGTGGAAGTGACCAGTAACTGTCCAACAGGCTATAAGTCAGTAACCTTAAAAATTCGAGAAACTCACTGTGATTATGTTACATTCTAGAAAAAAAGCAGCCTTTGTACATTATCCTAGTAAGTGCTGGACACGGGACAGGTTGCAGGATGATTTGGGGATGGCTCACATCTGCACGGGGACCCGTGCAGGAGCATCGCTTGCATGTGTCAATAAATAAATAACTAGAGTGTGTTTATTTAAAGATTCCTGCAATCATATGGTTTGACTTGCTCCTATTTTCTGAGCAAATCTAGCATTTAGTTTTTCGTTTTAGGCCTGGCCTATGAGCAGCAGTGGTGAGTTTTGTCTGAAGAATCCCAAAGGAAAAATCCTTTCATGGGAGGGCAGGAAAAAAATTAAAAGCTTATTCCCAATTGCTTAAATTAGAAAATAATCTTTTAGATTATCAATTTACTACAAAACTTCTTTGTTGTGGACTGCCATCTCTTCTTTTCAATGGGCTAGAGAAATGTATTGCCTTAAGAGAGTTTATTTTGACCGCTAACCTTCATTCCAGCCTTGCCGAAGGGTGCGATATCCTGGCACACAATTTTCAGCAAGGAAAGCTCTCAGGCATCCAGTTAACGGTATCTTTGTAGGTACTTGGATGTTCAGAGATGCTGGTGCATATTTTAATTCAGGCTCTGTGTTAGATCTGATAAGGTGCTTTCTCTGCAGATTCAAAATCTTATTTTCAAAAATTTAGTTATTTATTTTGTTTGAGAAATCTGGCATCTATATAAATTACGTGGTCTCACCTTTTCTCTAATGCAAATCCTATTTTCAGTCCTGGAAAGAGCATAGGAACAGCAACTGTGCCCTCTACTGGCTCTACACTTTATCTAGCTAGACTTGCGCAGAGGTTTTGCAGAAAAAGTATTTGCTTGTGGAAGACAAAATTTAAGCTTCATGGCATGTTTGTTTTAATACTCACGCAAATACTAGAGACATTGTGTACGTGACTGTCTTTACAAAACATATCTACCTGGAGGTACGTACATTGTTTTCCCTGAACATTAAATTGACTATTTATGTTTTCTTTTGAGGGGCAGGATCATTAAAGTTTGGTTTTTGAACAGTATCCTAAGGGTGTGAATTGCTTAGAAGACCCATATTTTAGTAGCAAAAGGAGGAGCAAGTTAAGATCAGATAATGTCCCAAGCTGATCTTACTTCTGTGGAAATACAGCTGTATAATTTTACATGATAGCGGAGCCCTGTGGCAGGTGTATGTTTGATAGCGTTTTACTAATGTAATGGTTTTTTTCTGGATTTCCGTAACAAGGAAATCACTTGCTTCCCTTAAGTACTGGGGAGAAGGGGTGAAATACATTATGCTGATCTCCGTTCTTAGAGATGAAATGTGATAATGATCAAGATACCTGATTTTACTGATGGCTGATTAAAAAATACCATAGCTAAGATTAGAACAAATCAGGTCAAGTAGAAAGTCCCAGGAGAATAAATTACAGCCTTATTTTACTCTTCTTTAAAGAAAAAAAAAGCATTTTTGAAAGCCTTAATAATTTTCTTTAATATGTACATGCTATTCACTGCTGTTATTTTTAAAGAATTCTCTATTTGTGTTTAAAAAAGTAGTTGCATTCCTGTACATAGATTTTCAGATTATTATATCTATACATATATATATATATATATATATATATTTTTCGCTTTTTCAATGTCAAGGAGTTACTTTTCAGTAAATCATTTTAAAAAAAGATAGTGAAAATTGGTTGCAGATACTGAAATCATATGGGTAGAAATTGTAGGTCTGAGAACATAGCACTGAGTGTAAGCTCTGTTCATTTAAAGAAAAATACAAGTATATTATGTAAATGACATCATTAGAGACTTACCAGTGGTAGAAGATAAAGCAGACCAAAAGGGGCAAATAAAGCGTTTGTATTTTAAAGAGTATTTCTCATCAAAAGCAATGTTTGACTTTGTGGATAGAGCCAAATCAATATAAATATTTACTCATATATTAGGCATAAAATTTCATCTTTTTAAATTTATGACTGGTACTTTTTCTAAGTTAGTATGAGATGTATTAGTGGGGGCGGGGGGCAGTGAAAAGTGAGAATCTACGTGTGTCTTTGCCAGTTGGCCTTTCAGGTTGGTTTATTACGTACACAAGAATCCTGTAGCATTCACTGCTTTTGCATTATTTAGTCAGCCTGTCTGGTATCCCAGCCATTAAAAGGACAAAAAGGAGGGGAAAAAAAAAAAAGGTGCAAAGAGACTTCTATCTAAGTATATTTGTCTTTAAATATAGTAGCATTCAATGTGCAGCAGTTTACAAGGACAAACCCTTCTTCTTGTGAAGTTTGGTAACTATTTCCTACTTGGTAACTATTTCCTACTCACTTCTAGCGTAGAAAACTGAAGTAACTTTGGGTAGTTTGGGGGTAAAAAAAAAAAAAAAAAAGGTAGTGGTTGTTGTTGCATCGTCCCTTGCTCATGTGCAAGGTAGTAGTTGTTGCATGAGTCTGTTTATAACATGTGACAGGGTTTTACTTTCTTACTTGTGCAATTTGTCTTTAACAATTTTTTTAACAAGTGGAGTTGGTTTCACCTGGCTCCAGATGTCTCATCTGAAATACGGCCTGTCACTCGGCATAAGTGCAGACCCTCCAGACCCAGAACATCTTGCTCGTTACCTGGGGAGCATTAGGATGGAGGAGAAATAAGTGAGTAGGGCAGATGCAGCTGTATTCAAGGCACATTATTGGGGACTGCAAATTAAAAACTGCAAATGAATGTAAAGCACTACTTGTCCACAGATCCATGATGCAAATTTTTGTAGAGGGTTCAGTTTCCACAGAAGATGTTTTTTCACAAAATAATTTATCTTTTTTGGACTTCTGAATTATCTTAAAGGCACAATAGACTAGGTTGCAGGTTATTTGAAATAACCATAATTTTCTGAACTCTCATTTTTATTTATGAAAAGCTTGTGTAAAACAATCGCAATTAAAGAAAGTCTAACAAAAGCGATCGACAATTAAGAGCTTTGTAAATCCTATTGCCTTAGGAGGGACAAGGTGTGGCAGCAGCAGGAAGGGATTTGAACCACGCTTGTTAGACACAGAATGGGTACAGATGGCCATGAAAGTACAGCTATAAAACGCCTTCCTTTTTGTTTTTTAACCGTGTTTTAATTCTTGCGCTGCTCCGTTCTGTTCCGTTTCCTCGCTGAAGGTCTCTAGGGGTGATGCCCGCACGTGTTGTCCTTGTGCTCGTGGTTCATCCTAGCAGAGCTGTGACTGGGCGCCCGCGGGGAGCCGGGCAGCCGTCCCCAACTCCTCTTCCTTCCTCCCAATGGAAGTGCTAGCAATGGAAGCTGGGGTCTTGCTGAAATCATGGTTGTTGAGAAACTTTCACTCCTGTGTGCAGGAAATATGGTGCTTCCTCATGGGGAGATTGTTCCCTTGTTCACCAGAAGAAAAAAAAAATCAGGGATTATGAGATTACTTGTATTAATACTTGAAACTATTGAGCCAGGAAGCAGATTTCAGGAAACCTCAAAATATTGAGTCATGGATGCATTTTTAACCACCAGTGAGGAGGCACGTGGGAGATACGCACAGAAATGAATGTTGAAATGAAGCCTTCCGCCAATGCCCGGTATCCAGTGTGGAAGCCCCGGCTGCACGTGCTCTACCCGTGGGAGCAGCAGTACGTGGGATGGCCCCATGGCTTTATGGTGGCTGCTGCTGATACCCTGCCTTTGGCTCCAGCCTTCAAGACTCCTCTATATATTTCTCTTACCTGGAAGCGTTGCCTCATCTTCTGCTTTCGGTCACACTCATTCCTAATATTTTCTTTTTAATAGACACAATTATTTGAGTTAAGTAAGTAATACATTTGGGCTCATTTGAGAGATATTTTTGCAAATATGCATAGCTCTGATACTTGTTTTCAGTTTTGTAAAGAAAAAATATCATAACATTCTGTATATTGTTAAAATTGGTAGCAAATGTTAGACTTATGCTCCCAAATATTTCCAATTAATATTTTGAGGATTGATGCAATGGGGGGAGCTCTGACAGGTTTAGGTTCTCTGCCCCGTGTTGCTTATGCAGAAGTCGGCAATTAAAGTATGTGTATGTAATCCAGTGCATTAGTGGAAAAACAGGACTTGCATATGGTGTTTTGTCATCTTTCTAGTTCTCCTACTTATCAACTGGCTTTGCAATTTTAATTCCAGGGTATCTCTACTTATGCTTTGTGTGTGACATAAAGTACAGCCTAAATTAATACTGGCCAACGTTGTATTATGGTGATGAGGAGATAATGCAAGCAGCATTTCTAAATAATCTCAATTTTTCTGTCTTTTTCTGGGCAGATACATTTAAACCTTCACTGGGAGAGGTGGGTTGTATTCCTGCTCGCTAAATGGTATTTTTGCAGCATGTTGCTTATGGCATTTAGTGTGGGCTGCTCGGTGGATCAATAAGCTAGAAATAAAAGCTGGAGCTGTGCACAGTGTGCCATGTCCATGGCAGCCCTTTATTGTGAATTAAATTTGGTTCCAGTGCATGATGTAACTGTGTAATATAGAGCACCGTGGCCCCTTAAAAATGTGACTTCAGTGCTGCTTGATTAACTTTCTTGTAGTGAACAGTAGGTAATCCATAGAAATCAAGCAAAAATAAGAGCTGGTGACTGTTTGGGGTAATTCTTTTGTATTGTCTTGCTTTAGGGAAAATATGTGAAGAAACAATTGCTAAGTAAGAGCCTGCATTTAAAGCTTATTAAGCGTAGCTCTTCCAGGGTTTATATTTCTGTGTGCATGTGTGCCCACACTTCCCGCTGTGCGTAGGATATGAAGCACTGACTTGTGTAATAGGTATAATTGAAGTTGAACAAAAATTTGCCACTGGAAAATGGAAGAATTCGGGGCGTTTGGAGTTTAATCATGACTGCTGTTCTGGCCCTGGCACATCTCCAGTGACCTTGCACAGCGTGGTTCAGCAGACAAGAAAAGAAGTTTCAAGTTATTTTTGTTTCCTCTAGAAAATGTTTGAAACGCTGCACAAGCGTTAGATGAGATAAAGTTAAGGTTGTTTGGGAATTTTGGTTGAAAGCCACTATTGCAAAAATCTTTTTTCTTGGCCAAGGATGACAAATTCAAATATTGATCCTATAAAGACTGAATAACTGCCACATGTATTTGGTGTTACTGGTATTGTGCGTAGCTGGTGACAAAATATAACGAAATGCATCTTTCAACAACCTTCGGGAAATTGCCTGTTAAAAAGGTAATTGAAGCCCAAGTTAAGGCTCTTAATGCATTTAACTATAAAATCAAGATTTAGAAAGCAGTGAAAATCAAGCTGTAACATTAGGGTCATCTCCAAAGGCTGTTTCTGTTTGGTGGTGGTTGTGGTTGTTGTTTTGGCGGGGGGTGTTTTGGTTTTTCCCCGAAGGACAGACCTGGGTTGTTTCTCCCAGCGGCAGTGCCATATTTGTTTCCTTAATCCTGCTGTATTATTTGGTTTAGCAGTAAGTACAAAGAGTGATGGCAGCTCCTTATATTCGTCTTATGTGTAAATATATGTACATGTTATATAAATGTCCAGGTGAGAGTACTTGCACAACAGTAAAGGAAAGATATTCATAATATGTCTTACTACATTTTGACTTGATGGGGTCATTCCAATCCTCCTCTTTCAAGTATTTTGGGAGAGATTTGTGCTTCTCCTCAGTGCTTTCAGATTAAGCCCTGTGGGCTCTCTGCACCTGGGCAGGAGGGAGCCCTTTCCAAGATCCAGCTCTGCTTGTCTCACTTTGGAATATGTGTACGATAAAATACTTTAAAAAGTTTGGCAAAGATGCCCAGATTTTGGAATAACCTTCAGGTCTGTAGTTAAGATTAAACTACCATAGGAGTAGCTTAAAGAAAATAAAATATCATAAACCTCTCTGTTCTTGAAAATGAGTTTTCGCCTTAGTGCTCCCTAGTCTTATGTTCTGTATCCAAGTGTAGCTAGCCTGAAAAATAATAGAAGAAGTTTTTATGTTTTGTCAGGGATATTGTAAGGACTGTGAAATTCCTTTAAATCTGTCCTGTGTTTGTGGTTGTGACAGCACTGTGACCTGTTTGCATGCGCACTGCTAAGATAGTTTCATAATATAGCGGAGAGAGATAAAAAGGAGGTTTTTGAAGTGTTTTCCTGTGCTATGAAACGTGTGACCTACTTCCTAGCACGTTGATTAACAAGGAACAAGTACAAAGCAATAGCCATTTAATGAGAGGGATGCTTTAGAAGACAGGAATCATTTGCAAAAAGTAATATGACTACAAAATACTGCAGTACGTTCCTCATCTTGTGCCTTGTTTGGCATCCAGCTGGCCTATCAATGGTAGCCTATACTCTACAGCTGGTGCAATAAATACATATAGATTAAGTCAGTCAGTTAGTTTGTTCCCAATTAAGTGCTAATTCTCCCAGTGGAGGATATTACCATGAGTCTGAGCTAAGTGCCTGCCTTGTAATGTCCCTTTATGGTCTTATTTGTGATTTTAAGCTGAGATGCTCTGTCATGTAGTCCAGAACTTACCCTCTTTTTTTTCCTTCCAAGTGTGACCAGCATCGTGCTCCTCATTGGTATGGAGAAGTTAGATATGGCATTTGGGTTTGGCGAAGAGGCTGTGGGAGGGGATGGGAGCATTATCTAAAAATAATTAAATGGGTTTTATAGTGTATATAGTGTTTATACCATGTACTTATGTGCTTGCCTTTATAAAATCTGCACAGCAGATGAGATGTACATGGTAAGTGCAATACCAGCGGGAGGGGAGCATTACATAGGCTGCCTGTTCCTTGTGTGAATTAAAAGCTTAATGAACTTGTCTCCCGAGTAGCCCTAGCAGCATCACAGGGTGGCTTTTCTCAGTGAGTTACTAGACAGGTTGCTTGATCTTCTATTTTCCTTGCTCCATCTATCCTCTTCTGCTTGGCCGTTCAAAGCCATTCCGAGTCTGCTAAGGAGTTGATACCCAATCCCATTACTGTTCCTTCCGCTTTTAGGCCCCGGTCTTTGCCCAGTCAGAGGCTGGTTAATTTTCCGACGCCTTCTCGTACATCTGGGTGTCAGGCTGAGCTCAATTAGGCCGCTTGATCTAATGGACTTGCTGTCTGCCCCTGTTAGTCTTTAAGGTGACCCTTGATTGAGGGAAAACCTTTCGGCAGAATTTGTTTTCTGAAGCGACTCCAGAGACTCCCAGCAATTACCTGAGCTTCTGAACGGCCTTAGGTTGCACTTCAAAAGCCAGTTCTTCCAGGGCGCCTTGAACTACACGTGTGAATTTGTCACCGTGCTATGGGACATCCCCACTATAGCATATACATTGAATCACACCTATTTCAGCAAGAGCTAGTTGCATATAAATACATACAAATGCCAGCAGCTTCCCAGTACCTGTTCTGAACCCTGGCTCGGCATCCTGCTGCGGGGCTCGTGGTGCCGCTGCGAGGAAGAAATCCCTTTGTACAGCAGTTGCGAAAGGGACTCGCTGGTACTTACAGTGCCAACGGTAATTAAAGTTCTGAATTTATATGATTTTACTGAGCATTATTTGCATTTAATGAGTTTTCTTAATTCCTGTCAGAAAAAGGAAATGTCAACAAAATACATATTTTTTGGCATGTAGAAAATGCAATATTGTTGGGAAAAAAAGTTTGGCGCATGCATCAAGCGAAAGCCATGGCACAGTCCTAGCACTGCAATTAAATCGCAATACATTATTGTGTGGTAAGTACTGAAAAATATGACCATAATGGGTCATATTGCAAGGTTTATTAGATAATTACAGCTGTACTGGTGGGCACAATTTCATGTGTCCTACAAACTTTTAATCCTCCCTGAACTTAAACAGATTTTATTTTTTTACTATTTTCATTACTAGTTTGCTCTGGTGGATTAACACTGCTGAAATGTACCATGGCCAAGGAATTAAATGGATAGATTTTGCTTGCCTTGAAATAACATCCTCATTTTGAGATAACTTATTAACTATCAAATCCAAATCAATGCTTGCATGTTGTATACCTCTTACTTCCTCAAAAATTATCTTTTTGGCTTAGTTTTCATTGTTTAACCTTTCATTTTTGAAATAGTTGCATTATTTCCAAAATCATAAACAACGCTGGCATGGTTTTGTCTCTGGATTTCTGTTGATTATTTTTCTCCTAATTTGTGTTTCAGAAGATGTTGCATGTGATTATAGTACACAGCAGCTGAAGCTACTCTAGACTTCAGGTTTCATGTGAAGGCTCATGATCTTGTTTACTGTAAATGCATTTTCAATTGTTTTATTTTAAATTCACTGAATAAAACAATGAAAAATATTAGCTGACTCTTGATTAAAAATGGAACAGGTTCAGAATACAAATTATGCACATTTGAGATAGCATCCTCACTACTTGAGTGTTGCATTTTCATTAGCAATTAGAAATTCATATTTTAATTAAAAATCTTAAATTGAATAAGTGGGGAAGGATTGAATTTCAGATTTTCTTTCTTTCTTTCTTTCTTTCTTTCTTTCTTTCTTTCTTTCTTTCTTTCTTTCTTTCTTTCTTTCTTTCTTTCTTTCAGCAGCTTTGGCACTGATTGTTAACATATTGAAGTATTTATTTTTTGGAACTGAGCTAAGATCTTGCTGTGAATTCATGCATTATATTGAGCCCTTGTAGGTATCTATGGCTCTGTGGACTTATGATGTAAGGGAAGTGGTTTATTAGAAATTCAATTATGCTGCTGTAGTTCTTATCATATAATACAAAGAGCAGGAGGTAATGATGAACTTTGTGTAAGGAATAGAACGGTAATTATATGCCAGGGTACAAATTATGCACCTTGCTAGTTTGTGCTTTCAACAACATTTCTTAGTAAGCAAAATGTATTTTCACTAGCAGTATGGAAAAAGTACTGGTCGAGCATCATCAGGAAGTTAGTAGTAAGTTATCAGCATCTTGGTTTTATTTATTTGCAATAGGATATTACTGTAATTTTTAAGCAAATCACAATATATTTGACAGAAGAAAAAAGCTCAATATACTCTTTTCATTTATTTACTGAACCCCAGTTGTTGCTAACCCCAGAACCAGTAAAATTGCTGTAACTCAAAAGTTTTGCTCTATAATATTTTGTAGAAAAGTGAACACCAAAAGGGTAAGAAGAAGAAAGCTATCACCCTTCAAATGAAGTTTAAGTGAAAATCCGAGGGAATGTATAATAACTGGATTTATTTTCCCTGGTAGAAAAGTTGCTGTTTTTACGTTCTATTTCTCATACACGAGCTAGTGCACTGAATCATTCCCTGCTCACATCCAGCTCCCTTTGCCATGCACATATTGTTTGGAAATATGTCTAACCCCATTAACTGGAATTGGTAGTGGGCCCTCATCCATCTTGCAGTAACCTGCGTGTAGACAGAGCTTAGGCTGTGATAATAGGGCTTATAACCATGTCAAGTCAGATAGCTGTTTATATCTGACTAATGACTAGGGTGGAGATAGAAGTTGTATTTCTTTTTCAGAAGGAACCTGTGGTAAGATTAGAAATGTCCTTCACAGCTTCTGCTTTGTCCTTTAGCCACTCGCAGTCCCTCGCCAGCTCGCGTAATTAAGAGGGGACCATTAAACATGTTCTTATCCACGAGGCTAAAGGCAGCGAAACGGCCTGATAACAGAATCAATGGGAAGGGGGTGTCGGTGCTGCTTTTCAGCAAGGGTTTGCTTGCTTTTCAGATGGGTTTAGACTTGTTGGAGCTGAAATCCTGGGGCAGAATTTTATGTGAGGAGGGTCTGCAGGCACCCGTACTGCAGAGCCCGGGAAAGGTGCTCGTGCAGCAGCCTCTGTAGGTGTTGTGAGAGCTTTGGAGCAAGTGGGGGCTCCACGACAGTCTGTAGGCCAACTAGTTTTGAGAGAAGAAAAAAAAAAAAAAAAGGAAAAAGAAAACCATTTTCTCATAATGATTTCCCAATCATTATGTTATTAGAAATAACGTAGAGTTTAATTGGTTCCAGTAGTTCTGCAGTACGTGAAGTGCCTGAGGCGGACGGGGCTGCCCAGGGGCTCTGCAGGCACAACAGGAGCCAGAGCTCTTGCAGAGGTGCGAGCAGGAGCACGAGGGGCAACGCTGCAGCGGCAGCAGGGGAAACACTGATCAGAAACACAAGAAAACAGATTGCCCCGGTGGCCATCCTGCACCTGTCCTGTGGGACCGGGTTTCTCAGGCAGGTTGACATTTCCACCTTTTGAGGCAGCTGATCCATGTATCGGGAAGGCTGTGAGCAGCCTTACCTCCTTTGGAGCAAGAGCTAAGGCTGGATGACCTACAGAAAATCCCCAACCAAAATTATTCTGCAGTTGTCTTCATTAGAAAAAACACACACAAGTGTCTGCGTTTACTTTGTAAGAGAGGTTTAGTTGTCAGGCCCGTAATCGGTACCTCTAAGTTTTAGGAAAGGCAATGTCAAGAAAATAGCTGTGTTGTAAGTATTGTGCGAGTCACTATAAATTAAAAAGGTTTTGTCCTAGTTACTTCCTTCCATGTTCAATATAAAGCTTTAACTGACTCTCTTTCACTTTTAGTGGCATAATTTACTTTCAATTTGCAATGTGGTTTTAATGTTTGCACAAAATAAAACAACAAAAAATAGAGTCCTTTAGGCAATTTGGATAAGTAAAATTAATAAGGTGAGGTCGGTGTTCATCAGCAGTATCCTCTTGAAAATGTAGTCCTCAAATGATTAATTCTGGAGGACAGTTTCTCCAGGAAAGTCATGAAGAACAAATGTATTTGCTGTTTATCTTCTGGCCAAAAAAAACCAATGTGGACAGCAGCTGCTCAAGCTTCCTCGCTCTATATACTGTATTATTCTAACTCTTCACACCCATAGCAGAGAAACAGTCCCTGGGGAAAAAAAATAATACTCAGCAAACACTTGCCCATCTACTTACTATTTTGAGATTGTGAAAAAGATGCATTTGCAATGATAATTTCCATGGCGCAGATATTTATGCAGTGTCCTCAGTTATAGTTCATGCTACATCTCAAAAGCTATTAAACTGAAAAATCTTTCTGACGGCTGACCAAAACATAAGGTGCACCTATTTCAATTAGTTTGGTCAAGTTAATGGAATTTATCTTGTTTGCCTGCAATTATCTGTTAATCTGGAATTTGATGACCAAAACAACTCTGAGCACTTTTTCTTCTTTTATAGAGGGTCATTTTGAAGGGAAGCAGAAATAATGACTTGGTCCTTGGGAGGGATCACCCTGTTACCAGCAGGGTCACGGTGCTGAGCACGGTGTGCTGCTGCCTCGCGGGTGCTCCCTGCTCCTCGTCCAAAACACCCCTGTACCAACAGTATTTCTGTTCCTGGGAACAGTTGTCACCTGCTGAGACTGTCCAAACTCCCCAAGTTCTGAACAGAAAACATTTCCTCTTTGTGTTGTTTGCAACAAAGGGGACACTAACGTGACAGCGTAATAAATAGTAAGGTGCTTGCCGGAATTATATAATGAACGTGCAACAAAACTAGATTTGGTGAGACAAAGTGGGATTGAAACAACTGCTTAAAGGGAAAATAGATGACCCCGGGAGTCGCTGGGAAATAACATGCAGGACTGGTAATGTCAACACTATTATTTTCACTTTTCTGACATGTCAGCATGTTGTTTGCAGCATTTCTCAGAATAATAGAATTTATTCAAGCAATTTATCCTTAATGTGTGTAATATAAATAGTTTATGTTGTGCTTATATATCATATTAACAATATTTGATTTGTGCTTCCCTTACAAATTGGAAGCATTGATTTTCTTTAGTTCAGATTTTGTATTTAGGCTGGCACTTTCTGTGCCCATGTTAGGTTCTGTACTTGGAAATAAGTCAATTCCCTGTAAAATTATATTTTTTTATAGCTTACCTCCCATTTGGAAGCAGTTAATACCTTTAAATTAACAAATCTAAATTAGTAAGCTTGCACCACAAAAAAAAAAAAAAAAAGGATTTTTGTTTTGTTTTTCCCCCACAATGTTTTTTGATGTCAAACTAAATATTTTTTTTTGTTTCCTGAAATAAAAAAAACAAACTAACTCTCTCTCTCTTTCTATATATATATGCACATACATATGCATATGTGTATGCATATATTTTAATGAGAAAAAAGGCATTTTGTGGTGACTGGGTAGAAGCATTATTGCATTCTCTTCTACCTGTCCAGAATACAGACCTACTAAATTTGGATTTGAACTTACTTAGCTCATTAGTTCTTCCAAGTTTTGAGGAACTGGGTAACACTTCCTTCCTCCCACAGAATGTTTCTGGAGTTGGTGACCATAGTGGGAAATTGCAGGCAAGAATTCCCTCCTTCCTGTTAAGGCAATAATTGGTTGTGTCTTACGACAATCCGGGTATATATTGCTTTGCTTTTGTACTTCTAGAATAAAGCACTGAAGTAGTGATATTAGTGAAGCATTCTCCCTCAAAAAAGAGTTATCAATTTATTTATTTATATGTGTATAAGTATATATGACAGACGTGTATATATGTTAAGGTATCCTGGCAAATAATGCATTTGCTTAACATAAGGCCTTGTAATTTTGTTCCAAATTTGCCTTTTTACCTGCCAAGATGTACTTTTTTTTTTTTTTTTTTTTTTTACTGAATTATATTAAAAATATCTGTGAAGAATTTTACCTTCTTCATATATGCATACATGGAAGATGGTCTATGCTGCCCTGCATACATTTGTCTCCTTGCTTTGACTAAGTGAAGTTTGAACAGTGGAAGACTGTTCAGCAAAACTTTGTAGCTTCGTAATTACTTGCAATAGTCCCAAAGCAAAATTTAGAAGCTGCTGATAGGTACTTGCAGAGATGCATGACTGCGTAGACAAGCATGATTTGCATCAAGTGGTTATCATGCCGTTAATTCAAATTCATTGTTATATTACAAAGATTAAAGACATTTAGTTCAACATTTTACAAGAGCAATAAATCTGAGTTAGATCTACCGTTTTAGTCACTCAGGATTAGACCTTTTGGTGAAGTGATCCATTAATGTGTTTTAAATCTATTGAATCATAGTAGAAAGGCACAATTTAAACTCAGAAGTCACTGTGTGAACTTTCCATTAAGTTAGGGAGACTGTGGTCACAGCTCATTTGATCTTTATGAACTAGAAAATGTGATGTAGACCACACTGGCATTCTATTAGAGGAAATCATGCATTTAACCATGTAGCAAAATACTGTAGCCAATTATATGAACATACACCTATTTTACACATGGCCAATCTTCTGAGTAAAAAGTATTAAGAACGCACATACTATCTTGTTTTAAGGACTATTTACTTTTAAGTTAGAGATACAGGATAAAGTTGAGAGAAAAAATAAATTACCATTTATATCCAAGTTTTCTAATTGGAGCACAGCCTTGCTCCTAAGATGTGGGGATTCTTCACTTGGCGTCAGCACAGACCGAGTGCAATCATGTTTTATTTAACAATACCTGTTTGTAAAGGAAGAAAAATTGGTCAAGTTCAAATTTAATGTATTGAAATTCTTGTGCTTTTACTCTCCTCATTAGAGGTTATAAAATATTTTCTGAATTATAGCTCAGATTTCTGCTACATTAGGATATACATGATGGTTTCCTATAATTAATCATTTCACTTCAAAACATCTTTTCATAAAAGAAATGATCAGTAAGGTGGAGTGTCCACTGGAAGCATCAGCTATTTAAATTTCAGCCTCACGGTTTAATTGCCTGGTAATTTACTTTTTCAGTGTTACTGTGCCTTTTAAATTCAATTGGTTTGTGCGTAGAGCCTTAAAAAAAAAAAAAAACAAAAAACTTTTATCTATTTGTCTTGTATTAGAAGGCTTCTTTCTGTCAGGAAGTTAAATAACAGTTTGGATGTTGATATAGAAGTTGAGTCTGGAAGTGCCGAACATTTAAAATATTGTAGGTCTCATTGAGAACAGCTGTATTTACGGTTCCATTCCCTTACCTATGTTCTCATGCTACCGCCTGGGCTCTGGGCGATTCGGTTGCAGATTTGGGTGGTCTCTGGTTGGTTGGTTGGTTGGTTGGTTCCCCCAGAGCTCCTTGGCTTTCCTGGTAAAATGCTACTGGGAGGAAGGAAAATCTTTGCAATGTTAATTCATAATGACACAAACTCCTTTCACCGGTAATTTTGACTGACTTCTTTGCCAGAAATAAATTAGGAGCTGGGCTGTTACAACCTCTGTCTTTATGGGCTGATAGTGGATATTGGCATTGCAAAATTGGAATAGGCATATGAAGATGAATGTGTTGGATGCCGACGTGTCCTTTCCTATACAAAATATTCAACAAGTGTTGAGGTGATTTGTACAAGAGTTCTGCAGCGAGTGCCAAAGCTGAGTCAAGGCAAATTAAACATCCCCATCTGGCTTGACTTTCCTGCAAATGGACACAGCTCCACATTCTAATATAGAGTATTTTGTTTGTTGTAGCTCTTCCTTACAGGGCAGTTTTCTGAAACTGCTACATGTTTCACTAGTGATTTTTTTTTCCCAGAAAAATTTCTGCATCTTGAAAATATTACCTGTATGGTGAAAATGAGAAAGCCCTCATGCTAGGGGCCAGCATCATCTTCAAATGGGCTGTTAGCCTGGCAGGAACACACCTGATTTCAGAGGCAGGAGAAGATATTTTTGAAGATGATAAAGCTTTAGTATCTCATGTAATTGTATCTAAATTAAAGAGAATCGCAGGATTAGTCTTTCATCCAAGATAATTCTTTTTATAGAACTAAGAAAAAAGCAACTTTAAATGCTATTTCTGAAGGATTGGCCTCAAATTCAAATTATTTTAAATATGGCACAGTTTGTTAGTGGATTTTTTTTTTTTTTTTGAGAAGTAATAAAGTAGGTATTACCACATATTTTACTGAAATACTGAAAACAAAGTAAAATAAGACTTGTAGCCCCGCTCCCTAGTATGGTATGAAATCACTGCATTTTGGGAATGAAGTGTTAGACAAGGTACTGTTCCTTCCAGGACTGGTTTCCCTATCTGCACAAGGGACTAAGACTGAGCCTGGAAATGGCAACTAGATTCGGTAATAAATGAGCGAAATAAGTTTAAGTTGCGTATGAAAGTAAGTGAAGAGCTGTTTGCCAGAGGTCTGAGATCTGATTGGTGATTCTGGGTGCATATGTCCATTTATAGTCCTTTTTTCCCCTCCCATTGGGGTAATTTTTCCTGTCCTCTCATGAAGTTCTTTGTTTAATGCACTTCGTGCTTATGAGAAGACGAGTACTGGGAGGTGATAGCATTTAGAGAAGGTGGTTTGTCTTGACTTTGTCCATTTTTAAAGCAAAGGTTTGAGCCAAGAGTTTTTGCTATTTTTAAGATCTCCAGATTTTCAGTCATGTCTTTCATTACTCCTGACACCATGTGGTAGAAAGGTAGCATGAATATACCCATAAAATATCATGATGAAATATGATGATGTCACGTGCAAACCAGTAGTTTCGTGTTTATTTTATGAGATTTTTGTTGTGAAACTGTATAATATTTTTTTGAAGGAATTGGTACACTAATTCCAACTGGTGATCAAAATGCGGCCTCACTGTGCATATGCTTATGAGTGTGTGTCTATATACATATATTTTTTTATGTATGGACTTGTGTATTCCTTGGTGCTCAGCAAGTCACCAGTGCAAGTCACCAGTGGCTCAGCAAGTCACCAGTGCAAGTCACCAGTGGTTACATTTTCATGCTTCTTGGGAAGGCCATTTCAGTTTGCCAGCTGAAGGATGAATTTCCATCACTGAGCCGTGTGTGAACTTCTAAGTGACCTGCAGCAAAAGAAAGGATGGGTAGAAGCAGCAAGAATGAGGTTTCGGTAGCTTATTATGGGATGTGCTGTTCCTGATTTTTTTTCGTGTTGTTGCCATCTAAAAAATATAGTGTCTCATAGAAAAAGAGTTTTAATCCCATATTCCAAAATGTCAAGGTGAGGATTATTCCAGCTCGGAGTTTCTTTCTCAAAATTTGCTTCAAATATGCTCTGTATACTCGTTATATACTCTATGTAGAAGTCTGCTGGGATTTCCACTTCTGTGCAGTGGGTGATATGAAGTGTGGGTTTGATACACATGGCTCTTACTGGGCACAATGATGGGTTAAAAACAAACCTTGTAATTAAGTGGCATTTGACAAAAGACACAGTGGGTCGACTTTGTATCTTGCTCAGCTTTTACAGTTCAGCTTTAAAAGTTTATGAAGAAGCATCAACAGGAGCAGTAACCTAGCAAAATATGAATTCATATCTACTTCCTCTCGAGAGACCAGTGCTACAAATCTGTTTTGATTACATTCAGGTTTCTTGCACAAGGGTAAAGGAGTCCAGGTTTTTGCACAGTCTTGTCAGATGAGTACTTAACTAGGTGTCAAGGATTATAGATTTCAATCTAATCTCTGCCACGATTTCCCTCGTTTCCTCAGGCAGATCACTTGGCTCCTGCAGCACACTCAGGCATCTGTCAAACAGGGATCAGAGATGTACTTTGCCTCTAGCATCAGGGCAGGACTATCTTAAATTGTTTAATATTTGGCTGAGAAAGGGTCCCTGATCCTTGTCACGGTATCTTGGTCTTGATAAAATCCAAACACTAATAATCTCTATGGAAAGCACGTGAGACTTGCCACTAATAGTAAGGATTGCTAATAACACTAAGAATTGCAGGCACAGATGGTATAGAGTAAACGGCCAATTAATAAATATTGTTTGAGGTTGGGGAAGAATAATGTAGGGAAGTGGTTTGTGACAGGAAAAAGAGCAGCAAGTCTTGCATTTAGAGCTATGCAGATATAAGAAAGCAGAGACAGCCGCGTTCTGTGAAATTGTACTTGCCAGTTTTTAGGTTATATTATTGACAAACTATGAGCAAAGTGGAAATCCTTTCTGCTGCGCTATTGTAACCTGCAAGCCAGCGAAGTAAAGAGAGGACGGGTTTCTGCCTCGACACCTTCTCTCCCTTCCCTGGCTTCAGGCTTTTTGCTCTCACTTTTTTCAGCTCTGAGGGAAGGCATTCGCTTCTCGTGCTTGTTCGAGTCCCTTCAAAGTATGGAGTGTATCTGTGTAGAAAGGAAGACCAATGTGGTTGTCCCTGTTCTGTGCTCGTTGGGTACTGAGTATGGTGATGGACTCAGTGATGAAGTGCGTGCCACTTTGTGAGTGACTTCAAAAGGAAATACCAGCATTTAGGAGCAGAAAAACTTGCAAAAAGGAAACTGTTGTCCTCCAAAATGGGTGGTGCCCCCCACTGTGGAACACAGGGGCAGTGTGAGGTCCTAGCGTGAAGGTCATTTCCAGCTGAGAAGATGCTCTTGGTGAAAGGTTGCTTATCCCATCCCCAGGGAGGTAGGTTCATCTATGTATTTCTTATGATTATTTCAATCTTTTCACTTAAGTACATAAAATTTTTGAGCTTTGATCTGATTAACAAAATGGATACATGTTAAATACTCTTCCAGTTTCCATCATGACCTATAAACCTTACTATTCTCTAGCAATAAAAAGTAACAATTTTTGTATAAGCCAGATTGAGTAATCAAAGTAACTTTTATTCTGATTAGCAGTAAGTTTTTGTTATACACAAGGCAACATTTGGGGTTTCTATTTGCTACTACTTAGCATAGATAAATGTTTGGAGGAGAGGTGTTCAAATTTTATCCATGAAGTGTAGCAAAATTTGGTTGTTCTTGAGAAGCAGTGAGTTACATTCATATAAAAATACTCTTAATTAGGTATGGGAATAGTTTCTGGATTTTTACTTCTCTGAGCTGTAAAAACTTTTTGGACATTGCTATATGCATCCTTGGCTTTGTAGGAAATGTTAGTGCTAAAGTTTACTACTAAATTAATCTTCAGTACAGTTGTTTAACTGATCTATGTATTCATTAAGAAAGAGTCCCTGCTGTTGCTGGCTCCAGCACAACTTAATGAATTATTATGTGAAATATGGATGTGGTAAATGATCCAACTTAGTGAAATAGGAGAACAGCTGTTACCTTCTTTAATGTTTGAAGTCACTGACTTTTCTCCTAACTTGTGTGTGTGCCATCCTCTCTTTCATTTTATGACAATAATTCCATAAATTCTGAGCTGGGATTCATCTGTAAACCCTGACCCCTGTCTTGTCTTCCTGCTGTTTCTTCTTGTTCTTCTCCCTACTCACTGTTCCATCATCTCATTTTAGAGCCATTCATCATCACCTCTCCCTCGGTAAGTTCTACAAACCTTTACATTCTCACATCCTTTCTTTTTTTTCCCGTTTGATTTTTTCATCCATGCTGCTTTCCTAATACATTTGAGAAGCTGTTATTTTAACCATCTTTTCTTACGATGCGGTTTTCTAGGGCTGTATGACTGCAGATTCTTAAATCAGTGATAGGATGGTCATTAGAAGTTTTCCCTAAGTATTTCCACTTACCTTTAAGCTCTGCTGCTATTTCCTCAGATCAGTTACTGAACTAAATGATTTTTTTGCTTCTTTACCCAATCTGTTTTTTTTCTGTGCAGAAAAGACACTGGCAACTGTCTTTAAATAGCACTGCAGGGAAGGGAACCCTCGTAGTCCTGTGCCCACGCAGTAGCAGTGTCAATACCCGCAGGGCTTTCTCATGAATATTTCTGCACCTCAAGCTATGGTATTCCCACATTTCCTTTTTTTTTAATATACCTGCAGTGATTCTTCTTGGGATTTTTCTCTCCGAAACTTCTCTCCGAGTCGCTGACCATGGCTCTTGCTCATCTTGCTTTGAGCAGAGGGGTTAAGGCCACCACCCAACCTCCGCCATTCTCTTACTACCATATTCAACAAGAGAAGCAATAACAGGGAATAAAGAGACAACGTGGAAAAGGTTGTGTGTTCAGTGAGAGCAGTACTGCGTGGAGCTAAGCAATATCACCTCAAAAGCAATTTCATCTACTTTATTCGTGGCAGAAGCTGCAGAAACCAATTGCAATTGCTCCCCAAAATACCCAGTGGGGTACATAGGCCTTGGCTTTGTTCTGCCATACTGCAAGTAGCGTTCTTCTGTTAGATCCATGGTGCACAGTTTGCAGTGTGTTTTAGCAACAGTTTTTAGATTATATTAGATCAAAAGTAAAGAATATTTTTGCAAAAGAAAACACAGATAAAGTTTTGGCCTAACTTGAATGTATATGTATGAATGGGATTATTACTTTGAAAGAGATTTTGTGATCTCATAACTCTATTGCCAACCTGGTCTGAGGGTTTTCATATCAGCTGGGATTAGAGTTCTCTAAAAATATATTTCAACTATTTCAAAATAATTATCGATTATTTTGAAGCAGAAAAGGCAGAAAATGTTAAGGTTTCCATATTAGAAACAGATATTACCAGAAGACAAGTCTTTCATAAGCAGGTTATTTGTGAGATTAGTGAGATGATCAGAAAAGGTCACGATGTGGAGAAAAGATTGAAAATAACAGAAATCTCTCATTCTTTCATTTGTAGAAATGATTTTTCAAGATCTTAGCACAAAGTGTGTAATATGAGGAAGATCTTATTCAGGTTATTCAGTTTATGTCTTTGACAAAATGAATAGGTTTAGAATGAAGTGACATGCAGGTGCACTGCTCCCCTTTGCAGCTGTCCCTGGACCCATGGCTTAGTCCTCCCTACTGCCGTGTGTGCGGGTACCTCGGCGTGCTCTGGAAATGAGAATTACACCCCTCCAAATCGGCCGTGCAGTACATCGCCGTGCCTGGATCGAGGAGCAGGTAGTTATTTTAAGGAGGAAGTTAGGACACAAAGGAATGGGCTGTATGTTGGGGTGATGGTTAGTTTGGCAGCTGGGCTGGGAGCGGATGCCAGGTGCAGTCTGCTGTCAGGTTTGGGGCTCCTTTTGGTGAGTCTTGCACCCTTGCTGATCAGTGATCTAATCTGCAATGTTCTTGGATCTGTGGGTCTAATCCGCGCGTGGAAAAATAGACATAGGAAATCATGCAAATTGTAAGTTTTTACAATTCAAAAACTTTTAATGGGGTGTGTGTCAAAGCTTGCTGGGAGGTCATGGAGTTCAGCACGATTTTGGACATGCAAATTTCCCTGTCAGTTGAGGTTCATCTTAGGTGGCAATTTGCAGACCGGCTCTGTATGTTTTCCCACAATTAGAGCATCCACGGAACGTGTAGAGGGCTTCTCGCTGGCAGAGGTGGGATGTAGCAGTGTGTTCCCTGAGTTAGTTTACTTTCTGCAATGTAAGTTTTCCCCGGAATGTATTCTGAGCAGAAAAAAAATATTTTTTTCTGGTATGATGAATAGAAAATAAACATAACTAGGTGGATTATAGGTTCCAGAGAAATTGAGATTTCACCTCTAGGATTTCTTCTTATGTGCCACCCATACTGAAGAAATGATAGTTAAATCTCCTCCTTAAGTCAGAAGTGAGTGCTAATTGTAAGTCTAAGGAAACACACAGTATTTTAGATTATTACTGTGATACCCTCTAAATTATCTATAGTGGTAGCATGAAGTTGGATATCATAAATAATGCTTTATTATAATGTGGCTCTAGGAGTGTGTTTGAATGGGTATGAATAAATGCATGATTTATTTTTTTCCTTTTTAATAGTTTTTCACTACTGTATATATTTACATAATCTACTCTAAAAAGAGGTCAAAATTTGTGTTCTCACAACTTTGCTTCACTTTTCCCTTCAGAAGTGAGGGAGCTCTTAGATTTTTCCTAGGTTTTATTTAAAAGAACAATGAAAGATAATTCAGTAAATTGGGAGCTAAGACAGCAAGAACAAAGTACAGAAGAGAGGATAAGTTTAACGCAGTGTGAAAATAGCTCTTCACTTGATAAAGCCAAGCCTGTATTCAATAATACAGACTTGGTTATTGAAGAACCTGGGTTTAAAGGCTTTAAGGAACCTCAGCCAAAGTGCATAAACTAGTTAATGGAGTGGGCCTTAATTTAGCATTTTAGTTTGATCTGCATCCAGGATTCATATTCATTATAGGGTTGTTTATATCCAGGATTATCCCACTACTCTTAGGTCATATTTAGGATTATTATTTAAAATGATTATTTTTAAAAGTAAATGTAATTAGCTTAACAGAGCTTATGACTTCATAGGCCTTTTAGGCCAGCTGCATAAGCTAGAAAACACTGTTCAGTTGCTGAATAAATGCATGAAGAGAATTTAACCATTCAAAACTTGATGTGTAGGATTTTAACCCATAATATCTCTATACTGTGCAGCCTGCAATATCCATAAGCATTCACAAGTCTGACTTTTAATACAGACAAAATCCACATGGTTAAGAACAGGGGAATGGTGAGTAGAGAGTATTTGACCGAATAGGGTAGTAATTTCTTTTTTATATTATAAGAAGTGTAAAAAGTAAAAGTAAATTACATCCTCACTGCTTACCTTTTCATCAACCACCCTGTAGACAGTGGTACATTAGGGAAAGAAAATTAATGTTCAGGGAGAGCAGAAACTGAGAAGTCCTGTTGTATGGGGTACCTTGAAACATGGACTGTGCTGCTGTTTTTTATGCTGAGGAAAGCCATATTGATGGTATCAAATTATACCAGAATTTTGCTGTTTCTTTTCCTTTCCCTGTCCCACAGCATGCAAGTAAACCAGTATCTCTTGACATTCCAACTGAACATTTCCCAAATAGCAGTGCTATTCAGCCTATTCAGATGTCGACGGTAGCTGTCCCACTGCGTCGGTTTGATTCTTAGACATCCTTATCTAATATCCAGCTAACTGGACCACTTAATAGAATGGAATTGTAGGAAAAGTTGGAGAGTTGCTTAATGAGTATAATAAACAGATTGTACTCTTACTGGGCTTGTGATGAAAATAGCTCCTTTTTATTGAGCACAGTGAACTCAGATTTCAGAGCTCTTTTTTTTTTTTTCATTGTTAATGCCTTAAAATTTCTATATTAAGGACTTCAAAGAAGAGAGATAAAGTAAATAAAATGTAAAATAATGTATGATTAAGTTTTGACCCATAAATTGCTAACCTTCAAAGCTAATGCTGCAGAAGCACAATATTATTAGCGATAAAAAGAATTTGCTTCGCCCTTTTAAAATTACCATAAACCGATTGACTGAGATGGAATGATGTTAATATTTAAGAAGTAGGACAGTAGATTCTATTATCTCAGAAACTCTGTCACCAGGCACACTCTGTAGTCCTGTTATCTAATTATTGTCCTTAAATTGCATTAGGGTGCCAGCAATTTGTCTACCTTTGGAAAAGTAATTGACATTTGGGTTACTGCTTCATATTTGGGAGACTCACTTGCTAGTTCCAAAGAGTCCTCTTCTGTCAAAGCAGATTAGCTTAATTTTCTCTAAACGAAAAGAGGAGAATATCTGTGTTTTAGAGTATGCTACTTATATGATGCTCTTGTAATTTAGTATTGAAATTCAGGTTATATACCAAAGCTGGAGGAAAAAAAAAAAAAAAAAAGAAAGAAACTTGTGGTGCCAAAAAAATAAGTGATGCTTCTGCCTCCCAATTAATGTTGGGGCAGTCTACCCCCATGAAGGACCTCCTCCATGCTCGGAAACGGAGCCATCACAAGGACACTCTAATGCTCTGCTGTGCCTGACAAATTGCACCCAGGTTTTCATGGTACATACGCTGGCTGCCTCCTCTAAATGAGGTGAAGAAAAGCAGAAGATTATAAAGATACCTGTGGAAGCAGTGGTGCTTGATCTTCTTGGTTTAGCAACTGGTGAGGTAACTTCTGTGTTTTTATGTATATATGTATATATATAAAAGGTATTTCTAACACCTTCTTTTTCATCACTAACACATTTTTCTGTAATGTTGTCATATTGGTAATATTATCATTAAAAAGTGGTTAGACTACAAATAATATTTTATAGCTAATCTAGATGTTCTAAAGTGGTTTCAGTTTGCACTTTTGTTAATATTTGGAGGATGAGTGCTTCCAAGTCTGTTTTTATAATTCTTCGAATTAAGAAACTTAAAGGCTCTTCGCTCCTCCCTAGGGCCTGCAAAGGGAAGAGCAGGCAGGATTTCAGCAGCCGCCTTGCGCTGTGTTTCCACCGACTTTTCAAAGGGTTCAGCCTGTGTCTGTGTACAGCGAAATGCTTGAAACTTAGCAGACTAATGTCGTTGGGGATCTAAAGTGGATTAGAGATGCATAGTTACAAAATGCACATAGTAATTTATGTGACAACTGGAATTAAGTTTAAAAGATATGTTAAATTACCAAGAGGAAAGTAGTTGTCTAGTGGTGGTGGTAATTTGGCTGTGTGATAATTTGCTTAGAGGCTTTTTAAGTTCTTGTTCAAAAACAGGAAGATCTTAATGCTCTTCAGAACTACTATTTTTATGGAACGATTGCATAAACTAAAGTTAATATTCAAGTTTTTAAGTTAGCAAATGTCAGTATAATTCAAATGAAACATTTAGGAATGCAGTGGAAGCTCTTGTAGTGAGAATGACAGCATCTATCATAAAGAAATTATGAAAATTAAGTACTTCAGAATAGTAATCAAGGTACTGCCTGTGTACTGCTGCAGTTGACATGAATTGAATGTATTACAGTAATAAAACAGCTAGAGTTGTTTGATGTCTGAGAGCATCTTCAAAGCACCAATTAACCCATTCCTTTACTGGACCATTTTATCTTCCTCTGAGATTAGCATAAGATTGTTACTTTTGGGAAAAGAGAGATGTGCTGGGTATACATGAGGTGTAGTTATATGTATTTTAGCATGGGTTGGTTGGAAAGTTACAGATTAGGAAACTTTCAGTGCGTTGTAATATATTCGGAGTAAAACATTTGGAATTATTGGAACACAGCAGGAATTTTGTATTGTTTTTCTCAAGTTGCCAAACTTAAGCTAAAATTATCTGTAGTGGGAACCTTCCTCAGGCTAAATTGCTTTCTAGAACTTCAGCTAAGATGATTTTATCTGCTTCTGATAATACAACCAAGAGAAGCAGGTGGCTCGGCTGGTTTGCGATACCCTTCTCTTGGAAGCACTAGCATGTGCTTTCAGACAGGCATTTGGGAAGTGTATTTGGGGTGAGTTTGCTCAACGATACAGCCATTTGCTGTTTTTAGTGAAAATTCTCTCACCCTTTGCAAAGGTAGAAATCCCAGAGCAGCCTCAGTGTGTATATGGGTGCGCAGGGCTGTCCCTGCCCCTGCGTGCACCCAGCTGATGGGCACTCACGGAGATGTGAGCGGGTTGCAGGCCCATGCTGCTGGCCACACTTGGTTGCAGTACAGGTAGCTTATGTTTTGTTGTGCTATGTTTTCATGCTGGAAGGTGCCAAGTTAAGGCAGCGTTACTGAGAGTAGAGCCTTAGGAGCCGGGAGGTGCCGTTACAACGCCGCC
>JAWLRI010000217.1:4037291-4084069 GCA_034781795.1 Crypturellus tataupa | reverse complement strand
CAGGCATTTGGGAAGTGTATTTGGGGTGAGTTTGCTCAACGATACAGCCATTTGCTGTTTTTAGTGAAAATTCTCTCCCCCTTTGCAAAGGTAGAAATCCCAGAGCAGCCTCAGTGTGTATATGGGTGCACAGGGCTGTCCCTGCCCCTGCGTGCACCCAGCTGATGGGCACGCATGGAGATGTGAGCGGGTTGCAGGCCCATGCTGCTGGCCACGCTTGGTTGCAGTACAGGTAGCTTATGTTTTGTTGTGCTATGTTTTCACGCTGGAAGGTGCCAAGTTAAGGCAGCGTTACTGAGAGTAGAGCCTTAGGAGCCGGGAGGTGCCGTTACAACGCCGCCTTTGCCACTCGTATCCTGTGAACATGAGCCTTAAGCCAATGCTTTTTCTCAGTGGTCTCCGTGAGGTGATGAGGCCCGGCCAGACCTGCGTGAGAACAGGCTGGTCTGTGCAGTGAGAGCGTCTGCGGTAACAGCAGGAGCGGGACCGGGTGCCCCCAGGAAGAGGAGAGACAATATCACTGATGGGCTCAGGGGTTGCCCTAGGTAATAGGTATCTACCTCTGCCAAAGCAGTCCTACTTAATGCGAGGCAGGTCACATCATCCCACATTGAACAAGTGCTCACTGATGATGCCTTGATATCCCGTGATGTGGTTTTCGGGAGAGCCCAGCATGTGCGAGTGCAGCTGGAGGCGCGGGGAGCTGTGGTGTGAACGACTGAAGCGATTCCTGGCGTTGGGTGTTTGCAGGAGTCTGACTGTAGGCGTCTGGAGCGAGGCACCCCAAATAACTCACTGGTTTTGACCTTGGTGCTTCACCGTAGCGTTCTTCAGTTGAGAGGAGTTTGTAAGAAGGGAGAAAAAATTGAAAATCAATAGTCCTATCATCTTGTTTAATAATGTGCAGTAAATAATTCCTCAGGTACACATTTAGCAATAGCAAGAGAGATATTTTTGAAATAGCTTTGCACCTTATGTTTGTATTGAATTTGAGTACAGATAGCAGAAAGAATGAGTAAATAATGAGTGTGTCATAATGCAGGCAGAAATGGTATGTACAACTTTCACCCTTGGATTACCTAATGGGAAGTGAATCTCTGTCCACAAGATTTTCTTCTGAATATACAGAGGAGGAAAAAGGTGTATGCGCAGGCATACATGTCTACATCAGTTCCAGGATTTAAATTCTCTTGCACCACGTATAGTTGCAGGCTTTTCACTTTTCTTTTTTTCTGTCCACATTTTTTTTACCAGTCGTGACCAAAGTCATAGAGGAAAAAGGTGTCTTTGGAGCTCCTGTTGTCGTATTTCCTGTCTATTTATCACAATATTTCTAAATTTAAATGGAGAGTATTTATATATTGATTTTCTCTTTCAGTACCTAATGTGCTCTTTGAGCTCTAAATCAGTTTGTTCATGATGCTGTCGTTATTGCTTTCTTGGTGACCTTCTAAAGGACCTTTTTGTTTGATAGTATCGACTTGAGAGCTTCCCATGGCAAGCAGGTCATTCAAGATAGCATTAAGGCACTTTTAAGATATTTTTACAAGTGTGCTGTACTCGGATAATGTAAGTATATATGAAAAAAAGGCAAATCGAGTTTTTGGAAAAACAGCATTCCTACAGTAACCTATTTAGTAAATAATCTTGATGTAAGCCAGTATGAAAAAAGCAATTTGTAGTTTTCTTTTCCGTCTTTTCAGTATATATTTTGCAGTTTTATATTGGCCACTTCTGCATGTCATTTCTGAAACTACAATGACGCTTTCCTGAGGTTGAAATAACTTTTGTGGAACGTTTTGTTATTCTCATGTATTATTCCAAAAATATTTTTCTGTGAGTAAGTTTTGTGCAATTTTTCTGTTTTTGAGTATTTTTGCTCACTCAGTTCTCTTTCTGCTTCAATAGCTCCTTCTCTTTTGCTCTATTGCTTTAACTGTGTTGCGCTTCTTCCACGTTCTTCTTTGATGCTCTTTTAACAAAGATTTGTCAGATTGAGTTTAAAAAAAACCCTGTGGTTGAAGCCAAGAATTGGGTTATCAAGGTCTTGTAGAAGAAAAAGGCAGGAAATAATGTTCTCACTAAAATACTTAAATACCTGCAGGAAAAGCTAGCATAACTAACTAGTTAAATTTATTTTATTTTTTTTCCTTAAAATCCTCCTTTCTGCATCATTATAGTCAACCACAGTAGAATATTTGTCCTTTGTAGACAGTTGCAGCAATGTTTGTAAAAGTTATGAAATTTTGTGGTAATGGAAATATCTTTCTCAATTGGAATCATTTTAATTTGGGGAGGAGCTTACAAGCTGGCAGTATAAGGTGCTTTAGGCCAAGAATGGGAATGGGAAATGCTATTTGTGGTGCTCATGGTGGAGGTGAGTGGTGGGGACGGTCACCCTGTGCCAGGTTAACACTGCCTCTGAGCGCAGCTCCGCTTGTCCCCGGTGAACGCAACGCCGTGGGGAAGGCCTTTGGCACATGCCACCCGGCCTAGGGTGCCCAGCGATGGGATCCCTCGGGTGAAGGCTGGATGTTGATCTCGGCCCCAGCTTCGTCCTCCATCCCTCATGGCTCCCCATTAGGCTGCTTCCGCATGGAGGGCCTGCGTTCCCTCTCGTCACTGATGGAGGGCTCATCTCAAACGCATGAGTGGCCCCATCCTGAAAAAGACAGGAAGGAAGACAGGGAGATTTACCTCAGGAATCACAGATAAATGTGTTGCTTGTTATTTAAACTCTAAAATGGTGTCATGTTTTTATCCTTGGTACTCAGCCTGCTCAAGGGTGTTTGGGACGGGTGTGTTGGTACCAACTGTTCGGGCTGTAGCTGCCCAGGTGACACAGCAGCACTGCAGCCACGGGGCAGCATGGGCCCCATCACTGAACAGGGGCCGGGTTTTCCTTTACAATTCCGGTAGGAACAATCATGAGGCAACTTTGCTCTTGAATCAGCAGAAGGCCAATAACCTCCCTGGCCTGAGAAGCGACGTGTTTAGAAGGTCATAGCCGTACCCGGAGGCAGGGAGGTGACAAGCAGAAACGTGCGCACCGGCTGCAATAACGGCAAGACTGTCAAAACGCAGCAAAGCTTGTAGGTATGCCATGGGACAGGAGTGCTGGAGAAGCAACAGCCGCTTCGGAGTATCTGGGGCTCTCGCTCGTATGCTGCTAAGAAAGTTAGCGAGGGGCAGACTTTAAAAGAGCTCAGGAGCAGAATTTTGTATCCCAGCCTACACAGCAGCTGCTGGGTTTTCAAAATAGCTCAGCGCCGAGCAGCCCGGTGCTGCAGTGCGCGAGCTCCTGGGAGTCTGGCGCGCATCCCGGTGCCAAAACGAGATCTGAACTCTCAGGAAAATCTGTAAGTACACTGATTTCTTGAAAAAATTATCCATAAAGTGTAGAAGAAAATAAGATGATGGCAGGATATTTGTTTCTTTTAGCAATTAATTTCTTGGCACGGTTACGCTGCTGCTCTGGTAATCACAAATCTCATTCTTTGTATAGTTATGGGAGGAGTATGTATACTAAAAACGGAAGGTGGCTTGGAGAACGGATTCATCACTTCTCTCTTTGGGGCACATAGAGCAGCATTTGTACTGGCATTTCCTCCCAGACAGACAGGAAAAAACTGACTTATAGCATAGACATGTCTATAGCATGTACATTTTATGCTTGGAATGATGTCAGTAATATATGCACAAACCTGCTTTAGATATATTCTGCTTGAAAGTCAGTTGTCTCCCTAGAGTTTTAAAATAGAAATTATTCAACTTCAGAAAATGAGAATGGTGAAATTTAACACTGCCTACAACGAACCTGGAGGAGAGGGAATTGCTAGCAATCCGTGTAAGCTCACAGTAACTGCGCAATCTAAGTATGAAGTGTTCTGCCCTGCTTCTGTTGCTTTGTCTGGAGCAGAGTTGGTTTTCAAGTAATTCATAACTGCATTTAACAGGATGGGCAGCTTCAGAGAGTATTTGTTTTCTTTAAAGAGATCACTGGCATGTGCTTCTCTCATAGACGAGAACATCGTCTCATCATTTACATGCATTGCAGACTCTAAGGAGGCTCAGCTGAAGTCATTGTTTCTTCTATGAGCTACAGTGATTAAAAAGCAAGGGATTATGTTTTTACTACAGGTACGAAATGTCCTCTTGATCTATAGGAGCTCCACCGTTATGTACAGACTAGATATTTTGAATGGTTGTTGTTTACAATTGTGGGTGGTGTCTGAAACCAGATTATTAGCCTGGAAGGGGCCTTTGTTGCCATACACATCTCGCTGGCGATGGGATTACGGCTGTGATATTGCCCTGGGGCCAGTGGTGGTGAAAGCCCCTCTGTAGGCCCTGTATTTCCTTTGTTCCTCCTTTCCTTCCACATACACCAGTGGTTGTTCTTTGCTTCCCCCCAGCATCATGGCACCAGCCCAGAGTGGATTCTCCTTACCATGAAACATACCCCAAATTTTGCTTAATTCCACATATATTCCACACACCATTGTTACAGACTTGCGTAGTGCCATTTCCTCCGAGATAATGATTTTCAATGACTTAAGTGGTGTAAACTAAGTATTTAGTTTACTGTAAGCTTTACTATGCGTGTTACTTTTAAAGTATTCTAAGCTGTGTCTCTTTAAACTTGTACTTCAAAGAGCCAGCATCAGTAATTCATCACCTATAAATACTGTATTGTTGAACAACTATTAAAATGCATGGCAGTATTTGTCCGATAACTGTGTATATGTATTGATGCTCCCAGACGTTCTGTGTATATGCACATACAAATTGCTCTATGTTTATAATGTAGATGTTGCTGTCTGTGTTTCCCATCTTGTCTGCCTTGCTGAAATATTTCAACGTTTTCCTGAAAAGCTTGAAAGTACTTGATATCTCATTCATATCTGAGGACATTTTCAAGAAATATCTACATGTCTATTTACTGAATCTATGAAATGTTTCATAAACTGAGTGGAAAGCTGTGTGCTAGCATAAATACACCAGGAAAGCTAATATAGTCTCCAAACAACATTGATAAAGGTTGAGAAACAAGTTCACTACCCTCAGGAAAACAAATCTTTCCCCCCCCCCCCTTTTTGTGGCATCTCCATTCAAATATACCAAGAATCTTGCAGCAGATGCATAAGCTAACAAATTAATTTTAATGCCAGCTTTCAGTTGAATCACATTTTTCCATTTTTAGCAGAAGTCCCATTAACAAAAATGGGTATGTCATTCATATTGTGTGTCACTGTATGTGTATTGTGTTCTCTTCTTGGGGCTATCATAAAGAAGAGCAAGAATGTCATTTAAGATAATGCAGTGCTTACTTGCAACCTCCGTTATGTTTACTTGACATCTTCATTCTTTTTTTCTCCTGTAAATTAGTAGGTATGTAGCATGACTGAAGTAGCTTCGTTACGAAAATGAAAAAATTACCTTATTAATATTTGCTTCCAGAGTTCACAACCTTTTGCTAGAGTGAAGTGCAGTTCTTTTTTTGTGAACACCTCTCTGACAAGGGCTGTCCCTAATCCTGCAGTAGGCAGCAGCATCTGAACGACGACCTGTCCCAGCCTACTTGGCTGAAACCTCCCTCCAGCATCAACACAAGATGAAGATAATAACGACCCTAAAAATTCTGCATCTCTGCATGAACGGCTTGGAGCACTGCTGAACTGAGCCCAAGGTTGACCTCAAGATTTTGTTGAGTTAAAGTTAAGGACCAAATATCCTGTAACACTGTCTACAGAGGAGTTTTGAAAATATATAACTCCCTTTCCTCCTATTCCCCAATTATTTTTTGAGGCAAGAGTGACATCTTTTTGCCTTTTACATGAAGTTAGTCATGCAAAATGAATATATAGAACTTATTCTAAGTGCCACAGGGCAAGAATGGTTGTCTTTGAATTGAACTGCTTAAAGAAAGTTACTTTTTAAAATGTAACTAGTTACAAAAATATATCTGTTGTGCTTGAGAGAACATCTAAATGTAGGAAGGGGGCAATAACACAGTGTAGCTGATGCTGAGCAGCACCCTATGAAGCGGTAGGCAGCCTGTTCAACTGAATATGGAAAATAACATGTCAAGTGCGGTTGAAACATTACCCTCCAGAAATAAAACATGCAAAATATTCATGCATTCCAGTTAGATTTTAGGGCAAGCGGTGTAGCTTAACTGAAGGTTAAAATCAGAAAAACCTACTCTTTATGTAATACATGTGAAAACTAAGCAACTTTCAAACGTTTTTGATGGGTAAATAGTGAGCAGCACGATGCCATTTCCTGGGTGCGCAGAGACGCGGCACTAGCAGTTGGAGATCTCGATGGTGGATCTCTTTGGTCTTCTGTTTATTCTTTTGAGACAGGAGGATGCCAGTTATCAGTGCTGATCACTTGTTAATAGTGCTGAGATTAAAATTTGAAACATGAAGAACAAAAAAAGGGTTCCAGTATATTTTCATTTTTCTAATATTCTTTAAAACTCCTTTACAAATATTTTTTACTCTTATCCTATTTTCCTTATCACACGTGCATTTTGAAAAAGATTTTTTTAGCTTTAAGTTATTGGTCCAAGATTGGAATTAACTGTAGGTAGGACGTGAGGTAAGGTGCAATGACTTGTGAAATTTAACATTCAGTATTTTTTTAAGGAATGTTCTTGCCTTGTTCTCTCTAGTGTAGTAGCTTTGCGATAGTCTTCAGTGTTTTCTTGTGTTGGAATCCTCCAGGCAGTGCTGACTTCCCATAGGGGCTGTGGGAGGGCACTGAGCATACAGCCAAGGCACCAAAAAAGCCCCAACCAACCAACGAAACAAACAAACAAACCAAACCACACTTCTATGCAGACCTAATGTGAGTTTTTTGTGATGGTTTCTTTTCCATGGTGAGGGAAAGGCTGCTTTTCTTCAGTCTGTAACTGCAAATCCAAAGCTTAAGCAAAAGGAGGCTGAACCATAATAAAAATTGGAACTATAATAATAAAAAAAAAATCTGAGGAGCCAAATAAAAATCCATATTTGCAATCTGATCACGCACCCACCCTTCAAAGGGCTCCCAAAAACCCTTATCACTCTTTTCATGTTAAGTGGTGGTTGAAAGCAATACAGTTTGTGGTCTCAGTAGCATTTGGTTAGACTCAACGCCACATTCCATGTCTTAGCCTAAAAATGCTGTTCATTTTCTTTTTAAAATGATCTTACTGAGGACCATAGTGGTGGTTTGGCAATGGGCAGACTAATCCGAGGCAGTAGGGGAAGATGTTCTCAGTTTGCTGTTTCCGAGCCTGGCCGTGGTGTCCGGGGAGTTCACAGCACTGGTCGCTTGGGGCATTGGCAAGGTTTATGTGAGCAGCTAAGAGTTAAGATGCAAAAATGTTCAGGGCTGAACGGGTGCCTATTCTGGATTATAAAAGCAATGTCTGTTCCCTTTGAATACCGGCGCTGGATGCGAGTGGAATATTTGAGCTTGTTGTTGGCGGCTGGAGCTCCCCCGGGAGCAACGAGCCTTTCTGGCTGGCGTTAGCTCTGCGAAATACCAAGCAGGAGACGGAGCAAGAGCAGGAGCCCGTGTGCGCGCGTGGCTCTGCGCAGGGGGTTTCGAGGAGCCCTTGGAAGCGTTTGTAGGAGAAGTGTGAGCTGGGATGGTGACGACAGGATAGCCCCTGGCAGCCGGGAAAGCCAGTGATGGGATTTGCAGCAAGGAAGGAGCAGTGCTCTGAAGAGCTAGGGCTCAGATCACCATTTGTAAATCGAAAGAAGAATGCACTTTATGCCTTGAGTGGAGATAAAATTAGCATAAAATAGAGGAAAATAAATGGCATATTGTTTATTTTTTGCTAACCCCTAGCAGTGGAATTTTTATCTTTTTTTCTGCAACAGTAAAAGTGCACAGCATACCTTTCCCTGCATCCCAGAGGATGCAATATATTTGGAAACTGGTATATTCACAAATTTGAATTAGTAGAATTGTGTTTTTTTCTAACAAGCATCTTTATTTCTTTATAGCACACGCACTCAGGTGTGATCCATGCATCAATTACGTTTTTCAAGCATCACAGTTTAAAAGCTTGCAAAGTTTTTGTGACAGAAAAATAGAGTTGTTTTATTGTGTTCCTGTTTTTTTTATTTGTTTGTTTTTGTTTTTTTAAACAGTGTTATGCAAAACTGTGAGCAAAATATAGTCTAGAGAATGGAAGCCTAGCATTACATTCATACGCATAAGGCATTAAGTGGTATGTTTGCTTATGTGGGATTCCTAATTGTAAACGTTACCTGCATTTCCCTTTGCATCTTTGCCACACCTTTCCAGGACTCTCATTATTCCTCCTTTCTCCCTTAACTCCAACAGATGACTCCATACGTTCTTATTTCATTCAATTCTGTTTATTCAACAGTTAAGTAAAATTCCATTTTTCATTTCCTTTCGTTTTTTCTTTTCCTCTTTTCTTGATTCTATTTGATCCAAAGCTAGAAAGCAAGCTCAGTCTGCCCCCTCACCTATTAATTGTCGTCCTTTAGTGGGACAAGGCTGAGCGTTTATTATTGTTTCAACAATCAATTTTTGTAGTTGAAATACAGTTCTTAATGGTGTATCCTGTAGTCGGATACTTGATTTAAAATGCACACCAGGAGATGCAGCTTCTGCCTCGCGCCCTTCGGATGAGTTACCTGATGCTGCTGCGTAGCAATTCTGCTCCAGCCACAGTCTCTGATTAAACCTATCTTATCAGTACCTTGCCTTAGCACTGTTATCCTATTTATATTTTTAATATATTGCTAAGAAAACTTTTCATGCTACCTTGGTACTTTAAAAATTTGAGACTTTGAAGTACTTCTGCCACAGTAGTTTTAATGAAGCTAAGCAGAAAAAGTAGCATGATTCCTTTAAACATCAGCATTTCTTGACAGAACTCGAGATTAATGGACTAAATCCCTTGGAGGCAGGCAAAGCTTTCCCATTAATTGTAATGATTGGGGGTAGAATCCACTGAAAGAGAGGAAATAAAAGTAGCATTAATATATAAAGAGGAATATATAAAAGGTTGCTAATTAGAGTTCTATGAAAAATTCATTTTTTTCAATAGCAAAGCAGTTGTAATTCTTTGCAAACAAGCATTGTGTATTCTTGCAGACAGTAGAAGTGCTACTTTTTTGAAAGCCCTTCATATTTTTTCAAACAGGATTTAAATTACTAGGAATAAAATTTAGCTTTAGGAAAGTGATTTAAAACAAAGTTTGCACTACACTAATGAATAACTATAGCAAAACTTGAGATTTTATTCCTAAAAGTATCAGTATATTAAATCTCTATTTTTACTAATATTATTACATAAGGTAGCTAAGACAAGCCTTTTTTGGCATATTTTATAATTATAACAATAAACTAGTAATGCTAAAGTATTACATTATAATTCTTAAATCTCAAGCAAAAACGTATTACCTACAAAAAAAAATTAAGATTTTCTCATGCTGAATACATTTTATATTGCTAAATATGAGATTTAATATAGCAATACTTTCAAAGTATCGGTAATATTTTCAAAGATTCTTAAATGATAGTTACAGACTGGCTCTCAGCATCAAAAAACGAGCGCTGTTTGCTTCTCTTTTAAGTGGTGACTAACATTGAAACAACTGATAATCAGTTGAATTGCCGAGTACTAATATCTTTTAATGTACCTAGAGATGAACCAGTCTTTCCATGCAGTTTTTCACGGAAGTTTTTGCAGTGTCCTGTGTTTTGAGGCAGGAGATGGAGCACTGCTGACTCGGTAGGTGACATGCGTCACATCTCAAGGTGGCTGCAGCAGTTCGCAGTTTGGCCTGCTCATGTCAAAAATACACTACTACTTAATTAACCTCTGAAAATTTACAAGAGCAGAAATAAATATAATAAAGCAGGTAAATGTACACTGTAGCTTTTGTATTATTATGCTCTATTTGGACCAGTAGTTAAGTTGCTAACATGCTGTAATCACAAAAGTTGTCTTGATAAAGAGCAAAGGGTTAATGTAAAATGTTGTGTCTGCTAGAACCAATAAATCAGATTTTTAGTCTTTGGGCATGATTTTGAAGTCTGTGTGCTGAAAGATGAAGTGCCAATTTAGACTTTTAATTTCTAAAGCTTCTGTTTTATAAAAGTTGCCAGAACACTTAATCGGAGTTGAGAGAGGCTGAAAACAGATCTTTTTTAAGACCCCAAAATCGACTCTTAAAACACCCCTGGGAATGTCATTTTGAAATTCTTGGTCAAGGATTTTGAGTATGGATCAACCAGTTGAGTAGTTACCCCAACGTGTCCCTGATGAGCACAAGACCCAGAACAGTTTGATTTTGAGACAAAATGTAACTAATAATTCCTTTGTAAACCTATGAAATAAGACCAAACCCTCATGGATTGTTTCTGGAGATACTTCTGCTTACCAACCACGGTTGTGATTAATAAACAACTGCAGGCTGCTTTTAGTGTAACTCTGAACTATGCAACAAACAGGAATGGGGGAAAAATGATTGCAGTTAATACGGTAGCAGCTGTAAGGGCACCATTATATTAAGTGACTTAATGAATACTGATCTTGAAGCAATAAATCAAAATGCAAACAATCAACTCTAATCAAGTAACCAGAATTTTTCAAGCACTTAAAATATATTAAATACACACTTCAATCAGGATAGGTACCTGCACATGTTCTTGTGTTTAATCTGGTTATTATTTGTATAACTCTACTTCTGGGTTAAGTATTTAATGCAGACCTTTTTTCCTCTACATTTTCCGGTTCTCTTGTTTGCTTGTTTTAAGTAAAGAATTTACTTGCAAAATAATTAGTAGTTCACATTAAAGCCCTTACTGCTGCTGGAGGATTTTCAGAAACACTGATCAACAGCAGGGTAGTTCTGAGAGCTGCAGCTAGGTAATGGCAGCAATTGCTGTAAGTGAGGAAAGTGTGTGTGCAAGTTTGTGTACGAGTGTCTAGGTACGCATAGCTACATAAATAGATACAGGAGGTCCTATGTTTTATCTATATATGCTTTGTCCTTTTCTGCAGCAAGATGCTAGTTTATGGCACATATAGATTATTCAATAATTAGACTGATTGAGCTGCAAAGCAGAGAGAGAGAGAATGAGAACAGAGGTGTTTTGGGGCATATTTTCCTCTTTCAGAGTTGCCTTTTCATCCAGCTGCTCTGGACTTTGCTTGAGATCCCCTACCCGAGGAAGCATAGGTATCTCTTGTATTTTCTGAATTTATAAGTGGAAAATAATACCTGTGATGGTCACTAGCTGATGAAAGTATTGGGGCATCCTTGGTATTTGACTTTTTCTGTATTTTCGGAGTAGATGGATGCTTTTGCCTCCTGAATAATTCAGCTCTGCTTCTGTTGTCTGTAGCTGTGTCTGGGCTGAGAAACAAGTAGTTGACCTGGTTCTTGATAGTGCCACAACAGCCAAGTTGATTCTTAACAGCGGGTGGCAGGGAGAAAAAATGTTATCTTGATTTTTTGTATGGCTGCTTGTCAAAGCTGCGAGTAGCAGGTGAAGTCTGCAGTGCCTCTCTGCTGAATAAGGAGAGTGGAAATGTGTTCATTTACATGGTAACTCTAAGAGAGGAACTGTCTTCAGATTAACAGAATAACAGAGTGGAATATTACAGCTGCGAGGTGTAATTATGCCTTGGAGCTATACAGTCTGTCTGTGCAGAGTGATCAAGATGTAAGGAGTCACGAGGAAGAAATCCAGGAGAGCTATTTCTGGATTAGGCGAGCACGGATCTCGAGTTGCTGACAGGTAATTATTAATGTCCTGGCAGGGTGGGTCCTTTATATTGGTCTAGCAGTAAAAATTAATGTACAAATAAAATCGGTACGAGCTCATAATTAGCCTTGGCTATCTTCAACTGCCAGATACTTGTATGGAGTGCCCTTGTGTAGGTCTCATGTCAAGTGTTTGAGCTTTCGGTTTCCTTGTTTAAACAACATCTTGAAGAAAACAGCAGAGCAATACTGAACTAGCTGTCCTCTATCATACCTGCTTATCCAGCCCTACTGATATTAAAAAAAATGCTTTTTGATGTTTTTTGCCACACCTCAAAAAAAATATTTGTTCCTATTACAATCAGTTGAACTATTTACATCAAAGATTCAGGTGACTGGCTGTGATTTAGGTTGCATTTTCTGGGTGTTTATGGGCTAGGAACTGACAGATAATAACTTTTTTTTGCCAAGAGAGCTCATCTTCAGCATTCTGGGTTGCATGTTTGGGTAGCCCCAAATTGGAGACCAGTAGAGAAGTAATCATTGAAATTGCCCCCAGATTTTTAACTATCATTTGCAATGAATAAAAAAGGAGGAAACTGTCAGTTATGAGTTCCAGTAGTATAAACTATGAGGACCTTCCATTTCCCTTCTAAATGTTACCTTCCTCTACTTGAAAAGAACAAAAGCTGTTCTGCTGCTTTAAAAATAGCTGCGTAAACCACAACAGGGCACCAACAGTTAATAGTGCAAGAATTTTTCATATAGGAGTGTCAGGCTTTTGTGCATTGGCATTCATGGTACTGTCAGGTGACAGTGAGCTTTCACAGTCAATCTATTGCAGTACAAAGGGCATGTTTTGGCAACTGTTATTAAAAGTGCCTCTATTTTGTAAGAGCAGCACGTGCTTTATTCTCCTATAATGGAATTCCCATAACAGACAAGACAAGTCAGAGTTGAAAATATTAGCAGAAGAGGAAAAATGGGCCTGTATTTATTTTTTTAATCTTGTTGCTCCTTCCAAATGAGAATTCAACTAAGAAAACAATAGTTCACTCATTTTGCTCTGCTTGTTGTTAATTGATAGTTTTGTATTTTGTTTATTTATTTATTTAGTGATTCAAAGCCGCATAGCTTTCAAACACCATCTTTCAAATAAGATTTCCAGGAAAGTAAGTTATTTGGTAATTTGAGAAGTGCAGCTCAAAACTAATCACACTCAAACTAATACCATGTCCGGTGTCACAAATATATGCTGCTTTGCTGATTTTCACAATTTAATCACTGGCAGTTTTAATTTTGCCAAGTAACTCTGAGAGGACATAAGGTTTTTACATGGGAGCCTATTGCTGTCCTAAAGTTTCATCTTGCTGAAGACGAGAGGCTCTTTGGCTGGTATTGGTACCTGGTAAAGTGGGTGATGTGCAGAACCAGGAGCTTGCTCAATCCAAAACCTGCAGTGACGCTGTAAACAGCTGCCCGCTTCCACAATGTGGTAGCTGATTGTAACTCAATGTTAAATAAACATTACACAATTCGTATTTGCTTTCCGTTGGTATCTGCACTGACAGATGTCATGTTTTCTACCACTGAGGCTTGTGTCGTCATCTGGGCCTACTTGGGACCCAAGACGAAGGGGCATAACTAACTGCTTTCAATAATAGGAAGGTTTTGGTAGTGTTTTGTCCAAAAGATTCATTTGACTTTATACTGTGCTATTATTATTATTTTTAACTTGCTAGGGTGCATGTACCTTGCAAGGCTTGTATTTTTTGACTTTTTTGGAGGCTGAGTTAGGTGTAGAAGGCAGGAGGTTTGCCAGCTTCATTTCATTGCTGTGGTTACCTGACTGAGCCTGTTACTGAACAGGGCCATAAGGAGGTTTTTTTTCTGGCATTTTTTTGCTTTTATGCTTTTGTATTTCCTAATGACTGAATTGAAAATAGGAATGGCTGCTGTATTTTAATATTTGAAATTAAAAAACATCAAATAGGTGTTGCCCATTCTCTGGTAAGCCTTTTGTGAGTGTTGAGAGAGAAGGTCTCAGAGAAAGAATATATCATCCCTAAATGGGAAATACTTCTGTTCCTGCGCAGCTTTATTAAAAATGTATCTTCCCTCCTACCTCCTGAAGTCCAGGAAAATGAGGAGAATCAGGACAAGAGAAAGAATGTGCCCCTCTCCCAGAAGGGAGATCAGCTACTGAATGTGGAAATTAATTATTTGACTTTTGTTTCGTACATTGTGACAAACAGAGAATTGAAAAGTGAATGAAAGTCTTGGGATGCTAGTAATGTGAAGGCAGCTCCGGCAGCATGGTTCCTCAGAGGAGGCGGGAGTACCTTGCTCCTGAAAGTGGGAAATAAATAAAATTGAGATCTTTTGTTCAAAATGTGTCCTTTGGATAATAAAGGAAGCTCATCTTAAGAAAAGAAAGAGGGTCACTAGGATGATCTAGCAACTGGAGCATCTCTTGTACAAGAGGAGGCTGAGGGAGCCGGGGCTCCACAGCCTGGAGAAGAGAAGGCTTGGGGGAACTTAGCTGAGTGTGTACGTGTGTGAGGGGAGGATGTGGGCAGGCTCATCTCGGTGATACCAAGGGAACTACTTGTTGATAAACACTTTTCATGTCTCCTTTTTTGTTTGTTTTTTGTTTGGTTGGTTTTGTTCTGTTATTTTTGGCATGCATATGTTAGTGATGGCGATTAGCCAGGGGCAATAGAGGTAATAGTTTCTGTGTAAAGGTGGCAGAAGAGACAGAATAACCCCAAGAGTGTGTGTGAGGGAAGGGCTGTCCGCGCTCCGCTCACTGCTTTGGGCCGAGCTGCTCTTGGGGTTATTATGACTCTTCTGCCACCTTCACAAAGAAACTGTTACCTGTATTGCCCCTCCCGAGCACCTCTGTGTGAGGTGCTGCTCACGTGCTCTGTGTGAGGTGCTTCTAATTCCAACTGTTCATCCAGAAACAAGATCATCAGCAGGTCTGAAGGCTGATGTCACCTACCAGTGAAACAGGGCATCGAAGAAGTGGTGTCAAGTGACCCCCATAAATCCGTATGTGTTTTGTTTAGTAGTTCTTTTTATTTTTTTAACCTTGGCATAGCCTTATAAATGAAGTTGAAGATGTTGCAGCTGCCGCAGTGCCTTTACGACTCACCTTTCCTACTGACACTCGCACGTGCATGTGAGGTTTGTAATGTGCCATTATTTCCTCTGCAAACTTACCAATTAGAGTGATACTAGAAGTAGAAACTGGAATGATATTGCGACCACTGAGCAGTTATGACTTTCTTAGTTGGAATTTAAATTGCTGATCTAATAGTCAAAGACTTTCTATCTCTTTTCTCAGTGAATTTCTCCTTTATTTTCTCAGCAGAATTATGTGCATTATGTGAAGCATCCATGGATGTATTAAAAACCTGATGGGAAGTGGCAATCACTCAATGACAAGTCCTAAAAGCTTATTTTATCTTTTTTTTTTTTTTTTTTTTAAACATGTCATATTTTTAAACATGTAATTTTTTTCCAGGAATTACCTCATTTTCCTTGTTCTTTTATTTGAGTTTCCTGTGTTTCTCTTATATTAGAAAAATATATAATTTTTCAAATTACCGTAGAAAATTGCTTTATTTTGGATTACAGACTTTCATATATAATAGACCTTTTGTATATAGTATGATGGATATTGGGGTAAAGGAAGGCACTTCTTTTTTCCCTATAAAAATAAAACCACACATTTCTTTGGTAAATGATTTTGTTAAGATTGGCTGGAGATAAAATATTTCAGGAAGCATTGGAAATAATCAACTTAATTTGTGCAGTTTGTAAGAGGTTACCAAACTTGCTGGTGCCAAGGTTATCGCACGGACAGACAGCGTATGTGTGGCATGGTAATGGGAAGAAAAGTTACCCAAGAGGATTGAGTTTTAGAAATTTGTATGCAGGTAGTTTGATGCCTCAATTATTTTCTATACATAGTATGGACCATATTAAGCTACCCTGGTAAGTAGCTGTGAACTGGCTGCATTTGCTGTAAATAAGTGAGTTCTTGCTGGCAGCAACTCCCTCATATGAATTTTAATTGTGACCTGTGAAACTCTACTTTTTGCTTTGTCTGGACATATTCATGAGGTTATGCTAGTGCGATTTGTTTTGTATTATTGTTATCTTTTCTTAAAGATATAACTATAGGTGCTGTTTTAATATTTTCTAAACGATAGCTTATCTGATTCATGGTAGAGATGTCAAAAATCATTGAGTTCTTGCAATTTACAGTAATTGTGAGGGTGCTGCAGGAGATCTTACCTGTGCCCTGGGGCAAGACTTAGCTGTTAACTAATTAAGACCTTGTTAGACCTTACTAGAGCACCAGAAATGTACCAAGACAGTGTTTTGGGCTTTGAGACTAGGAAAAGCTTAGTATTTTCTTAGTCCCCTAAGTCAACTGAGTAGAGGATGAAAATTAAGAGGAATCTGCACTTATTTATTTCCAGTATTTATGTGAGGCTTTCTGGAAATATTCCCCTTCATGGAGGGACGATTCTCCAAGCCGTGACTCGGGAGGGAAACCCAAGGCAAGTGGAACACGCTTTCAGGCTTTAAATCTGAGCTGGTTGTTTTATCTTAATGAAAGAGAGTGATACTGAGTGAGAGAAAAGGTGATTAACCAGGTTTACAAATTGATGTTATCCTGTTACTCTTTAATTATTGCAGAGATGGACTAGCTCTGTGGCTGAGAAATAGGAAATAGATGCTAGAACTCCCTGCAAAGTTATTTAGAATACCGCATTCATACAGTGAACTTATTAGGTGTAATGAGCTAGATCCAAGTCTGCATGATATGCCCATCTCAGGAAATGCTTAAATTCATTCCTATTTTTAAAAAGACCCTGAAGCACATACACAATTTCCACGGAAAAGATGAATTAAGCATGGGGTTTATATGCTTTGCTGAATCAGGACTGTAAAAGCAGCCTAAAGCTGACCTGAAATCAGCTTGACTAACTACAGGAGAAGCAGCGCAGAGGGGCGGTGGGCTGCACTCGCCTTCACCATCTCTGCACCCTCTCCGAGGGAAGCGAGCAGGAGGCTTTCGAGACCGTTTCAGACCCCTCATTTATTTACGGCTGCCGTAATGACACCCATGGGGCCACCAGCCGCCAGCACAAGTCAGATCAGGCTCTCGGGGACCAGCCAGGCGTAGAGCAACTCCAACCTGAAAAGCACACGAGGCCTTTTAAAGGCGAGTGAGCTGCCTAGAGCTGCTGAGAGTAGCCTGGTAAGTTCATACTCAGATGCAGGGTATGTTCTGGGTAGCTCATTCTCTAAATTTCTGAGCCTCAGAAGATCATGAGGTTCTGAGTTCACTAGTTTGTCGCAATGTGTAATAACAATCAAATTTGCCCATTTTCCCAACTATTTTGGAACAATTTACTGTTGTATTAAGGTATTTGGGAATAAAGTCTTATCTTTTATGTGGTAATGTTACACATTCTCCCAAAGAAATACTATTTAATGCCAGTTACAAACGATTTAATGTTAAGTGTGTGTATGGCTATACACACACATGGCAGTATGTAGGTAATGCACAAGCTCAACACAGTGACTTAAAGAGGAAAGACTTGCTTTTCTCAATGTTTTTCTATTGTTTTTATGGTTCAATAGGTAAGTGTATTTTCATTCGTCATCTACATACAATAAAAGCAGTACTCTGTAAAGAACTTTATTCTGATATACTCATCCTGCATGCTGAAATCATTCCATACTTTATACAGGTAAGAGATTTCCAATAAATTCTGGTTCTATGTATGTACTTTGAAGCACTTGGCATTTGCTCTGAAGAGGCACCGCAGGCAATGGCTTTGTTTTTCACCTTGGATGTGCTTTAATGTTGCAAAGTAGTGATACATTTGGTATATAACATCTCGTCTCCCATTCCAGTGTGATTAGAGTTAACATTTCTTCTTTAATTAGACTTGACTAAATTACTTTTACATGGCATTAATTTTCCAAATGACTGTTTTAATCATTCCATACATTTAAATTGATGTTTTCTTAAGCTTATCTTTACCTCTTTTTAATCTAGCATTAAGCTTTTGTTTTAGGATGCTGGCTTGTGCAGTTGGTTTATATTTCCTAGATGTGACACCCTACTCAGGCCAACTATTTACTGATTTACTGACATAGTGCCCTTTCTTTTTTTTAATAGAGATGAAATTTATATATCCTTTATAATGTTTTTTTCATTGTAATATGAAATATGTATGAGGACAATATCAGCAATTTCTTTCATTTATTTCAGAGACTCACCAAGTCATGACATGTTTTCCAGTTGTATTTGCTCAAAATACAGTGCAGGCCTGCTATTAGTCTGCTAGTAGTTGGCTACAAGGTTTTTGGATAATCTTCAGAGTTTGTAGCTGGTGACATTAGTTGTAGCTTAAATGATTCAAAGTGTGGAAGCGTTGGTTCAGCCATTAGTATTGATTTGATCCATTTTGTCATTGCTTAAATTTCCTTAGACCAACTAAATTTCCATGTAGACTAACTCCTTCAGGTACATCTGTCATCTGCTGTGGGCAGTTCTGGGCAGATCTCTGCTGATTAACTTGACATTTGCACTGTTTTCTTACGTGATGTGTTTATTATTCTCTATATACAGAGAACAAGTGTATAGAACAGCTCCTCCTGGACAGCTTCTGTGTAATGCCCAGCATCTTTGCTTTTCACTCTGCCTTTCTCCTCGGTTTTGGATGCGTTTTCAGATAGTGACTAGAACTTCTCAGTTACTACTTGATATTTTATTATCATTCAGATTTCAAGGGGAACTTGTAATGAAGAGATGATGGGTGTTTCACCTATGATGCCATTTTTTGTCACAAAAGCATGATCTGATTTCTCTGCTACTCAGTAAGAGCTCAATTACATGATGTACACACCTGCTGATTTGTATGTAATCATAAAAATATATATTTTTTATGACTTCTCAGGTTTTGCATCCCCCTCTCCCCTTCCGAGCGCCGTGCTGAGCCGCGGGGCAGGCGAGCGGGTGCTGTGGGTGCCAGCTCACATTTCCCTAATTGCAGGAGTTGTCCTGCAATTCCCAGCCACGACAGCAGACTCGGTGACCCGTATTTAAACCACTTGTTTAATTCACTAGAAGGCTCTGTGTCTCCTTTCAGTTTTAAGGCTCCTGTTCTCAGTCCTCTGGGGATATTGCAGGCCAGCAAAGGACGGCAAATTGTCAAGTAATAGTGTTTTAAAACACTAACTACTGCTTCTATAATATAAGTAGCGCTGATGGAGTAAAGCAATCAGTTTGCTTAGAAGAAACAAAAACTAGAAACAAAATAAACCCCGAATCCTGCATCCTCTTTTGAACATTTACAGTGCTCACATGGATTTTCAATGTATTCCACTAGTAAAAGATATAAAAATATCCTGAATAATTCTCATATGAAAATAGGCCAAACTTAGCATTTTGTTTCTGACAGAGCATCTTATCACTCACTGAGGCCAATAGGAGCAGAGGTATCTCTGTCCTGGAGATACTCCAGACTTGGGGGCTCTGTGGATGGTCCTGTGCGACCCGCTCTGTCTGCACCAGCTTTGAGCAGGGGTTTGGTCAGGGGACTCCACCTGTTCCAGCCAAACTGTCTCATCCAGGAACTGAAATTTTGACAGGAAACAACTTAAATGTATGATTGTGTGTATTTGTATATTTTTGTTATACAGATAACTTAAATAGCCGTACTTTTTGTTACTTTTTTTCACATTTCGGCAGCTTGTTTCTCTCTTTAAAAAAAAAAAAAAAAAAAGTTTTTTTCAAGATTGAGATAAATGTTGGTTATTATAGTAGAAATCTATAAAATCAATTTGTGCTCAGATTATGTACATGTGTAGTATAGAATTATGATAGCTATAACTTTTCTGGCTCCCTTTTTATGTTTAGAAGGCTTCTTTTGGGTGATTTTTTACAATCTCAAGCATCCACTCTTAATACATTTCCTTATTCTCACTTAATGCTGCTTAAGGATTTTTAGCTTTGCTGCTGTTCCTGATAAGCAACTACTTCTTGAGACTGGATAGTGTTTGCATCAGCAAAAACTGTGAAATTTGTTATATACACAACTAAAATTAAAAGGGAAATATATACTTTTATGATGCTTAAAGGAATTGTAGAATTTTCTTGCGCTGTAGCATTATTTTAAAAACATTTTCACGTTGAGCTTACCTTTTGTATAAAAGGGGATGGTTTATGAAAAGCTGTCCCTAAAATAGACAAAACTATGTTTTTGGCAATACGCTCATATGTCAGGAAGTAATAATATAAATTGAAGCTGATGAAGAATGGAGAGGATAATTTAGCACTGAAATTATTCTGGAGTTGTTCTTCAAGCGTTTTACCTTGCCAGGAGGGGAACTTGCTGCTGCATGGAAAGGCTGAAGCCTTTCAGCCAGTTTCAGTATCGACTTGTCCTGTGTGGCTGTGTGTTTTGTTTCAGTTTCTTCAGTTTCAGTGAAGAGTGCTGCTGTGTTGCCCAGAAATTTTCAAAGTAATGATACTGTGTCAAAATTATTGGTGTGTGATCTCTGTCGGTTTATACACGAACAAAGTGATTCAAACTTTTTGCTTAAAACAGTGTCTTGCCATGCCTTGTATTCAGCGTGCCCTCTGCTGATGGAAAAGCTTCCTTAGTTAATGACTTTCATTAATTACCCATCTGATACAGATCTTGAACCTGCAGGTCTCAAACAGCTCAAGAGTGAAAACCAAGCTTTTCCATCAGCGGTCGTTTTGGAATTGTGTTAATGTTATTCAACTTCTCACACACAAACTAATCAATTATGTGTTGAATAACATGATATGCTTGGCCAAATTAATTCCCTGTGCAGTTCCCATTAACAGAGAAATTACACTCGGATGAACTCGATTTGTGCAATCAGCTCAATCAGATGTCGCAATCTAGCATGTTGTCATAACACTTTAAAATGTCCTGTTGGTCTCAGGGAAGAGATTTGTTTGAGGTGCTCAGATTCAGCATCAACTAAATTATGCATGGTGGTACCTTGGTAATTAGATTTTTTTCAGTGTTCTGAATATATTTCTGCCATGATTTGTTGTAGCATCAGCCCAACTGTGAACTTCAAGGCAGCCAGCTCAGCTTCTTGAAAGGTTTTATCTGTGGCGCTGCAGAGCTGTGTCTGGCAGGTATGCGGAAAGCTGGCAGGAAGGATTATTTTGGAAAGGGCTGACATTCCCAAAGCTGGGCTGATATTTTTTCCTGGCCTATCCAGTTAACAGCACATTCTTTATCCTGACTTGTGCTTGAGTTGCACCAAATCCACCCTGCTTGGGCTGCGCATCCCTGAGGCCTGCATAGAGAAAAGGAACAGAAAATTGTACGGATACCCATATTCCATTCCCCTCTGAGAATGAAACACCCAAAATAATCATTTCCAGCACCCATCTGAATCCATAAGCACTGGCGCCAGCAGAAGGGAGGTGAGCAGGAGGTGGAAGTGTCCCTCATGACCACAGCAAGGATTTGTGCAGCATCAAGGTGATTGCCTTCACCACATAGTTGCTGCATGGGACACTCGGAGGTAGTATTAGAATCTGTCACCTTTATGGCAAATTAGGTTATAATTTATAGTGTGAATAGCGTTGTGAAAGTCAACAGGATGCCACTCAGCACACCAGCTGACAAAATCTGTTTGTTAAGTACCAGCCAGTGTATTAAACTTCATTTCTCTCTAAAGAGTGAAGAGGGGGAGAAATTGCTTGTACAATATGCAGCCTTGTTACAGAAGACAGATGCCAAGTGAATATTCTATAAAACTTGTATGTTTTTAATGTATTTTTTGTAGTCATTAGCCTCCCTTTTCTGTCTACCCTTCATTGTGACAGCTGTGGTGTGTCATAGACCTTAAATCAACAAGAAGCAGCAGAATATCTTATTCTGCTTGGTTGGCGAGCGCTTCTGTTAGTCTGCATTCTTTCGAGATGATTTCCCCATCAGACCATCTGGTTCGACTATTCTGAGGCTTTATTTTATTTTACTTTTATTTTTGTTTGCAAATTTGCTGACATCTCAGCAAAAACACACCATGATTAGGAAATGAGATTAATTCTAACACAGAAGTTTTGTAGGCATGAGTGGGAGGCAAAAAGATTGGCAAAACCAGTAGAAGAATGATGGAAAAATTAAAATCCTAATTATCAGGATAGAGAAAATAGTTTGATATGGTGAGCAAGTGATTTATATACTGAAGACGAAATTTAGAAGCAGAAAGATTGTTGCACTACAGCGTGCCAAAACTCTTTGTGACTTGACTTGGAAGAGCGATAAAGATGCATTAAAAAGGAGTGAAACAGTTCTGCAGTCTAGTCAGTGTTAGGTCTGTAGATTGTTCTTCTGCTGTCTAAAGCTGGCTGTGTATTTATAGACATACTGTGGATGGTTCTTGAGAGGTAAATTGGCTTAGAAATCCTTCCGAATTTGAGAAAATACTCAGCCAAGTTGTATATTGGGAAGAGTTGACTGATTTTTGACTTTCACATTGATTCTGAGGCTGCAGATTCCCAATCTGCCGTCACAATTTGCCTTGTTCTACATGCAAAAGGAATAATGGGATATACCAGTTTACATGGGACAGTACTGAAAAGGTTAAAAATACAGCTGATCAAATACAAAGAATTTAGGAGCTTGAATACAGTATGTAGGTTATTGTCTTTTTTTAGTTTACCTAAAAATGTTAAGGTTAAAACTACGATTTATCTTGTCCTTGTCAACCAGGTGAAGTAATTAACCTGGATGCCTTGAAACACAAGGATTTTCTGATTTTGTTATTAATTTCTCATAAAGAGGCCATTAATATTTAAATTGCTTCAATCTCCAATGGAACGTGTTAATAACCTTACACAGTGTCAACAAAACTCACTGGTGCAGTAAGGCGCTTCGAAATGGAGTTAAGGCAAATGTTCTACCATTTGTTTTTCATTAAAATAGTTGACATCTTTATTATGCAACAAACTTGCATTGTAGTTATCAGTTTCATTAATTTGCCTCTTCTAAATTAGGTTTCCTCTTGTTGTTGTTTACTTGAAACTCCTGAAGATGGTTAGTGCTGGGCTGACAAAAGATTTTCCAAAATCAAATTACTTTTATGTGTTTAAGCATTTTTCAAGCCACATAAGGCAGAGTACTTGGTTTCCTGCCCTTCCTTAAGCTACAAACCCATGCTTTCTTCCTGACACAGTTTGCCCCCCATTGAGCTGATTTTCTATCTGCTTTCAGAGGTTTGAATATCTCTGTGTGGGTATTTATTCAAGATGTCTTTGTTATACAATATTATTTATTGATAGTTCAGGGGTGCCTAGAGCTCCATTCATGGGCTAGGACCCCCCTGGGTTAGAGACTGTTGCAGAAGGAGGAAGAAAACAAAAGTCCCTGTGCCGGAGAGTCAGCAGTCGTAGCTGTGAATACTTTACACTCACCATTTATAGTAATGAAATTTTCAGCTGTTTATGACTCTTTTTCAAGGAGTTCAAATTGGCAAAGAGAACTGGGTTACAATTAGCTACGTAGAGAAAGTGGGTTTGGCCTCTTTAAAGAAGTGACATTACTACGTTTCAGAGGTTCACGTTTCAGTCTCCAGTAGCAATTCACAGTTTTATTTTGAAAGATAAGAACTAAAGTTACAAACATGGCTCCTCTTGAAGAAAACGGGATTTGAGGTCGGCATTTAGTCCCTCCAGTTTGCTAGACATCATGGTGGGAAACGTCATAACCGTGAGGTGAACGGGGGCTTTTGTTGGTTTTGGGGAGTGGGAGATGTTCCCTGTTAGGCTGAGGCGGATTATTGAGGCAGACGACGTGACTCCAGACTCGGGAGAGATGGGGAGCTGGTATTTGGGATGTGCACGGTTGTCCTCTGGAGCATGCGCAGTGTCCCCAGTTGAGGTCGGGTAGCTGCCAGGGAGGACAGAGGATTTCATGGCACCTCATGGTGCTTCTTGTCCTCGCTCTCCTGGCCTCCTTCCCACATAACAGTAGTGGAGCAGCTGTAAGGGCAGGAGTGCTTGAATCATACGCAGGGCTGGAAAGCCCAAGGGTGTCCCCAGCCCCCGGGCACTGAGGCAGCTGTGAGCTGCTCTTGCCCAAACCGTTGGTCACCTGCGGTGCAGCCAGCACCACATCTCAGCATCCTGGGCCACAGGGGGACAGCGTGACAAGAGCAAAGCTCTGGCGTTTTCACCCCTTAGGTTCACTGCGGGGGGACTAAAGTCATTAGTGCCGTGATGCCACAGCTTTCTCACTCAACATACTCCTAAAAGATGAAGAAAGACGGGATGATTTTCATTATCGTATATTCCTGCTGTATGCTTAAGTTACTAATCTTATTGCTGCAAATCCTGTTGCACTCTATTGATTACTCCGCGTTGCTGTGCAGTTGCATAGTGTCATGAACCGTATTATCTTTTTCAGCTTTAAGAAACAGAAACTGTAAAACCAAAGCTTCAAGTCGCATTTTTTTCATTTTAGAACCACATCTCAGAAAAATAGAAGAGTGAGCATTGCTATGTTGCATCTTGAATCTCAGTGTAGGTCAAAAGTTTTTAGCTCAATTACAATACCTGTCTTTTTTTTTTATTTTTATTTAACTGAAATTGCTCCTAAAAAGGTATTAATGTTCAAACAAACACTCCAGGGATGTTTTTGTATTTCTAAAATTACTTATTCAAATGTTATTGTAGATATTTCTTGCCTACATTCTATGTAGTAGTCTCTATCACTGTTTTTTTGCATCTATTAATAAAAATGTTTACATTTGGTTGGTAAACTGCATACTGCAAAAGGGAGGTGGGAGAAAAGAGTTGCAGATGCTGCCATAATATTCTTACCTTCTATCATAAATGCAGTCAACAATTAGTCAATTTGGCTAAAAGAGCCAAATCTGTCTTTATATTTGAAGCATTTACCTTTTTTGTGAGCTTTAGTCATTGTTATACAGCTCTAAGAATGTTAGGTAACAATTTGTTTATTTTTTTAAATGGTGACTTATATGTCTACTGTGAGTGAGAGTTATCTAAGAACAAAAGAGAATCTCAAATCCACTGTTCTAAGAAAGCTGTGGTGTTCAGGAGAAGGGCTGGAAGTCAAGGTATGCCCAGGTCTTAATAGGTATTTTCTGTCACTATACCTGTTCCAGTCTCTGCATAGAGTACTGGCTTGGTTTTGAAGTTGTTATTAGTATTGTTATCATTATTATTATTTTTAGTCCAGATGTTCTTCCTTACTAGTCTGTAAAAAAACAGCTTGCTGGTTCTGGGTATGGGAGAAAGAGCCTGTGTTCTCACCAGCAACTTCCTGCAGCAGTAATGGATGCAAAATATGTTCATAGCTAGGAGTGGGTTACTTTTAAAGAAAAGATGGGAGAATAGTCCTAAATATTCCAGCTGCACTCCAAGGAAATGCAAAATTTAATGCAGTCCTTTTGATTTTTTTTTTATTAAATGCAAACATTAGTACTGCACGGATGTTATCATTAAGCAGATGTGTTAATACTCAGAAGTCTAATGCTCCAAATGTGTTTATTTCTCTATAAGATCCTTTCATACTAGCTTGGTATAGTATATTTTACCAATACAGTATTTTTGGACTGCAAAATGGAATTTTGCCTTTTTATTCATTTTCAGAAGTTTGGAAATAAAACTCAGGGTGAAGGCAATGTGAAATAATTGAAGAGTAATCCCAGGCTGCAGTTTTACTACTATTTTCATATTATATCTGTCTGTGTTATGAATGAAGCTTTGTAATATAGGGCTGCTCTGAAGTTTGATCCAATGGTTTCTTAGTGTGAAATTAATTTGTTCAGGAAAGAATATAAATCATTTTAGGTGAAAGAAAATTGATTTTTACCAGCACCTTTCAGTTGCTTCACTCTTAGTAGTGTTAGATTAGATTCTGGAAGTGTTTATATGTTTTATAAAACATTTAAGTCTTGATGTATTGGGGCACTTGAAAGGCTCTTGGACATTAGAGAATTATATTAGAATTATATTGTTATCGGTCTGGTATCTGGCACTTTGGTAAGGAATTGGCTGTTTTGGTCCTATCATAGTCATAAGTAGAAAGGGAAAATTGGTAGAAAGAAGCAGGTAGAAAGAAGCAATGTTGGTATGTTAGAATGCAAAATTTGGGGCAAATAGTTTCACAATTATGTTAAAAGTCACGAATGCACTGCAAAAATGCTTTTGCAAAAGCAAGGTTTCCTGAGATCAACTCTTAACATGCTATACAGTTTGCTTTTATATTTTATGTCTTAAGACACATGGTTAGTAGGAGCATAGTTTGTTCTTTTTCTGTAGATAATCACGTTTTCTCTTGCTGCCATACTCTGTTCACTTTAGCAATCAAGATTTTAAGATTTTACTTTACTTTTTGCTCCTATTTCCATGGATTTCATAGCTTAAATGTGCCTGGGGCAGTGATGGATGGAGTATTAACCTGCAGTTCCTTGAATCTTTCACATGTGGCTTTGTTGAAGGCGATGATATTTGCAGAGAGTTGCAACTTTTTATCAAGTTCAAGTTTAATAGCCTAATGACAGATGGCCTGATCTCATCCGCTGTAATCTCATTTAATAGTGCACTAGTCAACGGCTATTTTTTTTTGCAAACTTTAGCTGTTAGTTTCAAAAGAAATTTGCTGAAATGTTGAAATATTTCTTGACAACTTGAATCAAGGTCGCTATCATTTACTTATAATGGAGACATAAGAAAAAAAACCCTCAATTTCTTAACGACCAAATAGTGAACATAGACCTTTTTTCATGCCTTTTTTGAGGAATGATGAAAAGCATATTAAATCTTCAAGAAATCAGTGTTAATGTTTGGACTGGAGTAGAGCACCTGTTTGACTTTCCACCTCCCAACTCCAGATAATCTTTACATTTAACCTAAATTTCCATTGCTTTGCCTTGTTTTCAGTAGCTTTGCTTTTACCACCCATTTCTCTTCAACTATGTTAAATAAGCTATAATGCTATGTCTGTGGCTAGACTTATCCTATAATTGGTCAAAATGCAGTTTATTTGGGGAATGCAGGCGAGGGAGTTACTCCTCATGTTGTGTTTTTCTAACCAAAGATTGATGTTCATTTCATGAAACTGTAGCTTTTTTCTACTTTGCTTCAGCAGCAAAAAATATTAAAAAAAGGGAGAATTTGAAATCAATTTTCTTCAGTATGGTTTGCAACAACCCGGTTGTTACCATTGGGAACAGCCCTTCTGAGCTCAGGGGTGAAAAATGAGGGTGTTTTGGAGTTGCTCTTCTCATATCCTTTCATGTAGCTTATACTGTCTTCTGCGCCCTGTTGGTAGCTACTGAGCAACCTGTGCAGATTCCATTTGAAAGGGATTTTAATTCCAAGGAAGCACCACCAATACCTTTTCTCTACCATAAAATGCTAGCTTGATTAAAAACACTGATTCCTACCAAGGACCAGCTAATTACATTGATAGCCCATTAACTGAGTAGGTAACTTGAGTAAAGTTGCAACCATAAATCAGATAAAGTAATTACATAAATTGAAGCATCTTTAAAAAGTGGGACAACAAGTAGTCTGAGAGTGTTATTTATTTCATACTAACTAAATACTGCAAGAGCAAACAGTAACACGGGTTGAAGCACATCAAAATACTGATTATATGGATTCATCCTATCGCTTATATTTAATGTTCACTCACTACCTCTCTTCAAGGGAATTGCTGAAATACATTAAAGCATAATATCCTGAATTAATCAGAAATATCTGAATTGCAGCAGGTAGATCTAAGCGATACCCAAGGTATCATTTACAAGTAAGACAGGGCAAGAAGACAAGAGATGAATATAAAAATTGCCAAATTGTCTTTATACTAATTGTTATCTGACAGTAACCAGTATCTGATGCTTTCAAGAAGATTGCTTTCAGTAATATTTGCCCTTTTTAATTTAACTTAGTAAAATTATGCTTAGGCAAGCAGTTACTGTCTCATACTACTTACAATTTATAAGGATAGATCTCTTAAATAATTTGTTGTAATCTTGTAAAAGATACAGATATATTTGGTCACTTCATATCTATCTGGGCTATATATCTCTGTGTCCTTACCGTCATTTTAAAGTTGATGCATTTTCCAGATTTTATTTTTGGTCATCAGTTTTCATATTTAGAAAGAAATAAACCGAGCTCATATTTCTTATAGCAGGTGACCCAGGAACGGAATATTGGAGGATTTGAAGAAATGGGACAGATTTTTTTTCTTTCAAAAAGCAAAAGGGTTTTCAGAAATGTTTTGAAAACCACAGCAACTTGTCATTGGACATGGTTTTATTGACATTTTGAGGATTTCTATAAATACCTTGAAAAATGAAATGCATAAATATGCACTTCTCAAGTTAAACATGTGCCTTCTAGCTAGCAGAACTTAATCTTATGTGTTTTTTTCTCTATGTATTTTGAGGAATACAACCCAAGTTCCATGAAAAGCCTTGTCTTTTTTTTTTTTTTTTTTCCTCCTTTTAGACTCAGATTTTGAAGTCAATGCTTTATTTTAATTTTACACTTCATCACAAATTACAATACTGGGAAGTTTAAGTCTGTTATCTTTTGGTGTGTGTTATCAGGCTGGAGTGTGACTGGGGCAGTTCATAATATCTAGAATATTTTTCAGGAGAGAAACAATCAGTTCATCTTTCAAGGTCATCCTTGTATCCAAGGAACTAGAAATTTATTTTCTTGTTTTATGAGAATGGAGTCAAATTCTGCCCAAATGCTTGATTGTACAGCTATGAAATGTGTGTGTAAATGGGGACCTTTTTTCCTGACCATTTCAGTAACACACAGCATGAAATAACTCTTTACTGAAGTTTAATCATGTCCAAGGCACTGTGTTGCAGATTTTTTAATTTGGCAAAGAAAAATATCTGCAAGCAAGTGCTTATTTCAAGGAGGGCACTAAACCGAGATAACAAGCTGCTGAAGATGCTATTACTGAAATACCATACTGAATATTACTAAAATACCAAAGTTAAATCTTCAGATGATATTTTCCAGTCTATTTCAGTTTAGCAGAAAGTAGCAAATATTAGAAAGCAGTTCCACCGGCTGCTAATTCTTGCAGTTATTCAGGATCTTTAAAATATAGTTATGTCTACCTTATAATAAAGTTTGGAGAGGGAATTGCCATAAACCAAAAAAAAAAAAGGAGTTTTCGAATCAGCTGCAATGTGAGCAGGGGCTGGGACAAGGTCTGAAGCTGTCCTATTAAATCCTTGCTAGCTAATCTCTACTGGAGTTGCTTATCCAGTTTTTAGGGTAGCACCAGTAAATAAGGGAGCTATAACCAGAATTTTTTTTTATCTACCTACTTGATTGCATCCAGCAGGATTGACCGCAGGCTTGTGCTGCAGTTGGCTGCTTTTCTCAGATGTAAAGGTGAGCATCACAGGTGCTTTCTGCTTCTTGGTACGGGAGTCACTCAAGTTCTGGACTAGAGGTAATAGTCGAACTCTTGCTGGGGGCAGGTAGCAGGACCCCAGCAGCTCGGCGGCAGGGGAAGGTGCTCGGGGAGGGAGGCAGGTGCGTGGCACTTGAAGCAGGAGCCGGGTCCTGTTCGTGGCTCCGGGGCATCATCGCGCCTCGAGGCAGGAGCCGAAGCGTTGCAGAGCAGTTTTGCAGAAGCTGAAGCATCGCAGAGCAGTTTTCCAGGGCAGCAGAAATTACTTTTAAGCCTGTTGCATCTTCTTTAAGATGCACTTGGACGTACGTTAAAGCAGCACTCATTTTGGCAGCAGAGATGTTCGGGTGGACAGGTTCTTGCTTGGCAGGGAGGGCACTTGCAGAAAGTGTGCCCTTCTAGAACTGGTTTTAACAAGTTTGTCCTCAATTTGAGGTCACATTACAGCAGGTTTGTGTCTGCACTAACTAATGAAAGGTATTGATCTGCCATTTGGCTATGGAAATGAGGTTTTTCTCAGGCTTAGTCAAAACTGTGAAAAAAACAATTTCTTTTTTATGGAAGCAGGGAAGCTGTTTCACTGTGAGCGGAATTCCAGAGAATCCGAGCTTCTGCCAAGGAGCAAGATAGGACCAGGCAGAAGCTTATGCTACAATAATTATTTTTTATTGAAATGAGATCCTGAAATATCCTTATTCTCTCCCTATATGAATAGTAGTGACATCTTTGTTATCATTACAAACTGTGTAAGTGAAATTCTAGGTTGCCCCCGTCATTTGTATTTTGCATCCAACCCAGTCTGAACTGTGCAGGGGGTTGGAGGGAGCCAGGGACTTCCCACCGGAGCTGCTGTGCCCAAGGGAAACGGCGCCGCGTGTGCCTTGCACATCGCATCCTACAGCGTAGCACTTTGGTCCTCTCTAAATTATTTTAATGCTAACAAATAAAATGTGATGTCCTATACTGATGACTGATTCGGTGTATGTAGAACATAATAGAAACAAAGAGATGAGATTAAACTTATAAATTTGGACTCTGTTTATAGGCAGTTCTGCGGGAAATCTTGCAAATATACAGGGGGAATAATGAAGCATTCATCATGGGAGTTATTTGAAGTAAGAGCGTAAAGAATCTTTCTGCAAAGTGAGACCAGTCATTTCCAAAGGTGTTTGGGGAATTGGAAAAGAAATGGAGCCATTTAAATACAAAAAGCAATGAAATGGAATAAATCAAACTATAACTGTAACAAGGTGATTTAGTGAGATGTAGTTAATCTGGGTGCAATATGATTGCAAAAGGAAGGGGGGTGGTTGGTAACAGAATGTAGGTGTTCAAAGCTAAATACAAACAAGGAAAAATTTTAAGGTTTAATTATTATTTTCTTAGTTTTAAACATCCTCCTACATGCATGAACAAACATTCACATAGGAGGAGAAAAAAAAAGAAAAAGGAGAGAGAGGGAGAACAAGTTGCCAGGTTGTAGTAATGCAAAGGAAACATTGAAAGTGAAAAAATAAATGGGCCATGACAGCATCCTGTCATTGTAAAATAAACAATGAATGTTTTAGTGTGAACTAAGCTATGTTGAGTAAAATCAAAACGAATAAGGCTGAGAGATGAAAAATGGAAAAAAAAATGCAACAACTATCTGGAAACTAGAAGCTTGGTCTATTTGAGGGATTGAAAATAATAAAAATACCGAGTTTAGCAAAGGAGAACAGCAGCAGGCATTTTTTGGGAGCTAATGTGGAGCTAGTTAGAGCACTGACGTGGATGCAAGGTCCGTGTAGAGGTCTCAAGGTTTCAGAGCCTTTGCAGCGACTTTGGCTTTCAGCACGTATGTGCTAGGCACAAGCTGTAAGTTGTCAAAATTGGGCAAATTCTGTATTGGTTTAAAGCAATAGATACCTGCCCCAAAGGATTTGGTCCTATGAAAACAAAATGTTTGTATGATTTCATATATTCCTATATTATAACAGCAAGGCAAAAACTGCATACAACAGGATATGTATAATTACAATTTACCTAAATTAAGGCACACCATTTTTAAGGGATACTCTTTTATCAATACTTATACACAGAATAAAACATTTTCTCATTCCACTATTCCCTCTCTAAATGGGAAGTCCTGATATTTAAAAGAATCATAATCTCTGGTTAGATTGAAAGAAAGAAAAAAATTACTCAGGATGAGCCCTGCGCTGGAGATTTGTATGCCAGGCCCGTCAGCTTGTGAGTCTGTTGTGTTGCAGGGCTTTATCCTTGAGTATCTCACTTGCAGTTCAGTTTGAATATTAAGTGTCAGGCTCAAATGCATTGGGGAGAGGTTTTGCAGCCAGCAGCGGGCTCCTATTGCGCCTCTAAAGCCCGTGCCCTCTCTTCATTGATGCTCTTATTTCCCCACATCAGCTTGCTGGGGTGAAGCTCCTGGTGCTGGGAGTGATGGGGAAGGCACCGTTGCTCGTGGCTTGTGATTTTTTTACAGCTCTAAGAAAGGCTACAGGTGAAGTAAACATGGTGTGCAGCTGGTTTCTCAGAAACGTAGAAGAAACAAATTTTGGCACCTACAGAAGTGTTTGCTTTTTGCCCATGGATAGAGTGTGCCTATAAAGACCCGTAAAGAAACGTCTTATTCACAGATTGCCAATCCAGGCCCGGTGGCCCTGCGGCTGTGTGACTGGGGCTCCCAGGGCTCCTCTGAGCACGTCCTGGCCGGGGCAGCAGTGCTGCGAGGTGCGGGGCTGCCGGCGGGCACAGCGCAGCCCTCGGCTCAGCACCGCTGCGCCCGGCGCTGCCCCGTGCGGCGTTTGCATGGATTGTCTCCTCACTCCAACTTTACGTTTTTTGCAATCACAATCAGTTATGCGTGGGTGGAAACGATTTATTGCTTAGAAAGAGCCCCAAGGTCGTACTGTCTGTCTGAAGTAACGTGAACAGTAACTTACTCTCTACTACCAGTTATGCTACCATGAGGGACTGTACAAACATGGAGGGTTTTTTATTATTTTGCCATTTGCGTCTTTTTCATACTGAAATCTTCTCTAAACAATGAGAATATTTTTGCTAAAATTGCCCAAGGTAGCTTATGTCCACAGATGTGTATTAACTCTTGCCTCCTCCTTGTGTCTTTACCCAAGGCTTCCTGAGCCAAAGATTTTATTTATGGTTTTCCTGTCTTTGCGCAGTCTTATCCTGCCCAGCCACAGTGTTTTCTCTCCCATAGTCACTCTCAAAAGTGACTTTTAAGTAGTCACATAAATATGATTATCATCATTTTGTCTCTGTTGAAGCCATCACACGCCATTGGTTACCCAAACTGTGGCACTTACAAACGTAATTTGAAAAGATCTTTGAATGCCTTTATTGTCTTCTGGATTTTTTTTTAAACAATATTCATCGGTCTTTGCGCTTTGAGCAGTTTGATCAATGCTATTGCAGGTAGAAGATACTCATTTTACTACTGTTTGCAGTGGAATGAAATGAGAGGAAGAGGTGTCCCAAGAAACCATGAATATAAATAGTATTAGGTCACCATAAAACCTGTGGTCATTATTGCAAAGAAATATTTAGTCTGCGTATGCTGGTGTCAGTGATTACGGTGCTGCTTCTGACCAGGTGCCCACCCTGACTGTCTTGAGTCAACAATGTAATTGGGTAGGAAGTCTTTGGGAGAGGGAAGACGGGCAGTCCCCACTTAGCTTGAGTTCTGGGCAATCTGTAGAAAGTATCAATCATGTTCTTAGCATCACCACCATTGGGGCAGTAAGGTATTTTGCTTATTAAATTAGGCTTCTTTGCAATTTTGTAAGAGAGTGCAAAAGAACTACTGCTTAGTATGCTGTGGTTTAGCAGAAGATGATTTAATTATTTATTTCTCTATCGGGAAAGTATTGAATTATGATGCAAAAATAGAATATTCTTAATAGTATAATCAGAGTGAAGTATATCACAGTGCTTTTTTTTCCCCCCTCTGAGTCTCTACTGCAGTCCAGTTGATGCCTTCGTGTATTGGTTGGACATTAATCTTGATAATAGAAATGGAATGCTACATATTTTTGAAAAATGGATCCAAAGAGAAACACTTTGTCAGCTGTGAGGTTTTGATGCTGTTTACTGTATCAGCCCTATCTTTATCCAGATTTCCCACCTTGTTCTTGTGATTCCGTTTTCCCTTTTTCGGTGTTTCTTTCAGTTTAACTATGCTATGCTTAATATAACATTTTTTTATGCTGTGATACAGCAAATATTTAAACATCTGCATGGCATCATGCCCAGGAGTCATCATTCTGAACATGGGGGCTTACTGTATATAGACAGAGCTTAGACATTCCTTGAAAGGTTCTGGCAATTTCAAGCATCTGTTTTCCTTTCTCTGGCTGAGGATGCACCATGAGGGTGATGCTCTTATCACAGAGATGATAGAGAAAGTGAAGATATTGAGCGGTGTGACGGAGTCCGCTTGTATCTTGTAGCCAGGGGAACATTGCTGATCTGCAGGACTCTGAGAAGGCCCAAGGAGCTTTCTTAGAGGCTTGTACAATATTTTTAATTATTTCCTTGCTGTCAGCATGTGCTGGATGCCATTTTACTGTTCATACAAAAATTAGCTTGTAAGATTTTTGACAAATGAAACACTCATGAGGGGCCGGGGCCAGAAGGGCCTGGTGCCAAGGTGACACCGTGTGTGCCCGGGTCCACCCAGGAAAAAAGCTGCCTGGAGCAGATCCCGAGGTCGGTGCCAGAGCCGGGACTTCCCTGGGCACAGCCCGGGGCTCCAGCCCATGCACAACCGCTCTGGCAGGTTGGGAGGCTGCTCATGGCCACCAGGGCCCGTTGATACCCGCAGGGTCCTGGTGTTGCCCGACAGTAAAGTACAATTTTCAACATTGTTGAGGATAATTCAGTTATTTATCTGATTCACTTTCCCTATAATGTGTCACACTGGCAAGAGATGAACCTCGTCACAGAGCTGTCAAATCAAATTCACCATTTATGTGAGCCTTTAATAGATGTGCGTATAAGGACAGAACAAATAAGTTAAATGTCTGCCCTTTATGATCTGTTTTTCGCCACTGGCATTTTGTCCTCTGACAGAAATACTTTGTTTAGATCTGGTTTTGTTTCTCAGCAGAGTATGTTCTGCAAACATAATCTGTTCCGATTTGCCTCAGTTTTACTACTTCGTGGTGTATGTGCCTATATGTTTATTGGACATTTTTATCTACTTCCTCTCCCAACGTGGGGAGTTCATAGGACAGTCTCACTGACTCCCGAGGAGACGCAGCAGCTTCAGCTAGTCTGTTACAGCTAGAAGTCTGTTACTCTTCTACGTAAATATCTGGGTAGCTTTAGTCAGTTTATTACTAAATATTTTTGTATTCTTCACAGAGGTTTGGTGTTGGACGGGACCCCTGGAGATGATCCAGTTCCACCTCCTGCCCGAGGGTCACCCTTGACACATTGCCCATGACCACGTCCAGTTGAGTTAGCAGGATCCCTGGGGAAGGAGACTCAGCAGCCTCTCGGGGCAACCTGCCATGGGGCTCAGTCATCCTCAGAGTGAAGAATAGGTCCCATCATGTTCACACCTTCCTGTCCTTTAGTTTGGGTCTGTTGCTGCCTGTCCTGTCACTGGGCCTCACTGAAAGGAGTGTGGCCCTGTCCCCTGGTATTCACACATAGATGCCCCTCGGTCTCCTCCTCTCTGGGCCGTTGCATCGCAGCTCTCAGCCTTTCCTCACGGGAAGTTCTCCGGTCCTTAATCATCTTATCGGCTCTTCCCTGGACTCTCTTCAGTAGCTCCATGTCCGTCTCCTAGTGGGGATCCTGGTGCTGGACCCTGTGCCCCAGACACGGCCTCCCCGGGCCGAGCGCAGGCAGGGCGGCCTCCTCGGCCCGCGGCAGCGCTCAGCCCCGCGCAGCCCCGCACGCAGCCACCCTGGCTGCTCCGCAGAGGGAAAAGGAGCTTGGTTTTCTCTTCATTGTGATAAGAAACCCTTTTCTGTCAAACGTTCATTAGAATGATCACATTCCATAAAATGGCAATAATGAGTCGATGCTCAGAACTTACGATTTAATTTAATGACGGAAAAAAAGTGCAGCTGGAAACGCTCAGTAAATGTTTTCGTTCTACTTCTGCTAATGCTAATAAAATTCAGTATTATTCTCTATCTACACGGAGAACACTAGAATAAATATCACATACAGTTTATCATATTCCGGTTACATTTCTTTTTTTCCTGTTTTCGTCTTTTTTAAACCTGATGTTCTAAGGATTTCCTTTTAGTGCCTACGAACATCTCCTTTTGACAGACAGTGCAAATTAAAAGATATGGTGAGGCAAAGGAAACTGGAACCCAAATATGCCCCCTGGGTTTTCATTTACAGTTAGAAGCTACAGACACAATTACTGCTGACAGAAATTCAGAAGCCAGTGGCAGAGTGCATGTGGCAGTAGACTCATGCCAGGCAGTAATTGGGAAGATTATTTTTAATCAGAGCATATCCTACAGCCCAAACATTAGAAATCTCTTGTAAGGCTGACAGGAAATTAAACTGAGACCAAACAAAAAAGCCTCAAAATAGAAGTAATATGGTTAGAAGTCTAATGATGGCAAAGCTCACTGCTTGCTGTGTTTAGCTGTTATCTAAAGAGAATGACTTTTAACTTAAAGCAACAGATATGATTGTTAAATTGCATTTTTCAACAGAATTAAAATTAAAAGTATCAGATTAGATCAATTTTTATGTAGGTTTTTGATCAAGGTATGAAGCAGCAGGTGTAAGAGTCAGGCTGAGGAATCATGTGTATCTATTAGTGCTCACTTTTATTATCGCCCTGGGCTTTTTACAATGCCTGAGGGAGCCACTTATCTGGAAAAAAATAATGTAAAGCCCAGGATACTCCAGGAATGCAATGACCATGGCAACTGGTTAGCAGAGCTGCCCGGCCGGAGCTGCTGCTACCGCTGACCCTGCGGAGTAACCTCTGCCTGACGGGCTGCCCGCGCCAGCCGCCCCGCGGGGCAGCGAGCGGGATAACAGCTGGGGCTTTCAGCAAGGCCCCTCTCCATCCCGGAGTAAATCTGGCCGCATTTTCCTCTTTGCAGGCTGGTTCCATCAATACCAGGCAGGATTTATTGTAGCTGACTCCCAAGAGTTCTTCCCGTTACTTCAGTGGGTCAGGAAGGCAGCAGTGAGGGTTGCTGAACGTTACTTGCATGTTGAGCTGAAAAGGGGAGGTCGCTCTCACGTGCGGGAATCACACAAATGGTACAAAATCGAATGCAAGCAAAATATTTCTAATTGTATATGTCTTTTGTGTGATAGGAATTTTTTGAACGTATGTGGACAGTCTTAATGTGATCCCATAGCAATATAAAGAATAATACGGTATAACATTAAACATTGACGTCCATAAGAGTCAACAGGGTTACACTGTGGCTTGTCAGAATGTGAGGATTTTTTTCACTAAATGTTTAGCTTTTGCCAACTGTCGGTCCTTCTGCTGAGAAAAGCAGAATTCGACAGGGGTGACTAACAGGTCGTGAGGGTTGCTCAGATTCTGTCCGAGTAGCTGGATTGCAAGTGAAGTTCAGTTTGTAACGTGTGCAGCTTCTGCAGCGTTATCCACGCGAGATCTCAAGACATGGAAATGCACCGGATAAACAGCTAATTAATGTAACTTCATCAGTGTGTCTGCATAGTGCACAAGAGCCTGCAGGTGCAGTGTGTGAGCAGACACCCTTAACTAGATTGCGTTATGTAGGTCAAGTCTATTCTTGACCTACTATTGAGTATTTCTCTGCTTGGGAAGAAATCTTTATAACCTCCCTTCGAAGTTGGGAAATGTGCCCCTCTTCCTTTGCAAATACAATAGCAAGGAAGTTTCTTCAGAAATGCAGGATGAAGGTGGGCTTCTACTCCGATTTTGTCAGGTGCTTTTAGATCATTTGTTTTTGAGAAATCCTTTTTTTCATATCATATTCAGTTTGCTCTTTAAAATAATATCTACATGCAGCATAGCATAACACTTTAATATTCCTATATAGAAGAAATTAAAGGAGATGAGTTAGATATAGTACTGGCACAATGAATAATTACTCTGATTAAATACTAGTCAAGTTAATCACTTTGGATGTAACTATTTCTTATGCACTGGTTCCCATTTAATACAGCATTACTTGGTAAATTACATACAAGAGCATATTCTTCATTCTTCCTAGGACTATAGACATTCTTGGAATTGTTGTACATTGTGTTTCTATCTATATTCTCAGTTTCCTCAGTCACAAGAGTTAAGAAATGCAGAGTAAATGAGGACTACCGGTAGCAGCAGTTTGGACTGTCAGGTTTCTAAAATGAATGATAGGTCACATTATACTAAACCGAAAGTTGACTAGGACTGTGTGGTCATACATGCATTTTTCAGAAAATCAGAATTAATATCCTACAGCCTAAATGGATTAGTAATTTAAACAGAGTAAAGTCTAAAAGTGTGAGCTTGCATTTGAAAAATTACAATGATTTCAAAGTCTGAAAAACTGGGGCGCCTGATACAGAAACCTTAAGAGATTTAATTTTCAATTATTCAGTTCAATTTTGTTGACCATGAATGAATTTCAGCATGGTATTACAAGATGGCCCAAAATCACAAGTTATTTTGACGAAGTATGCATTTTTTTAAGTGTTAGAGATTATTAAGAAACTCTTCATCTTGTTAATTTACCTTGTCTTGTTCTCCGAGCTATCTTTGATCTCTCACAAAGAAAAAATACCCAGAAGGCAAAGGCTGCAGTCGTCTTAATGTATAGTTTATAAGCATATCCAGCCTTCTTATTTGAACTGACATTTCGTAGTATTTTTGCATACGTATGGCTCATTTTATTTTATAAAGAAGAAACTTGTGTCTGCAGCCCAGGAATTGATTAATGGGTTTGTTTTGGCAGGAAGAGGCTCAGTTGCTCACAGGAGCCGTCCAAAGGAGTCCCTGCTCCCCAGGACCTATCCCCTCTACTTACCAATGTGGTTTCTGGGGTTCATTCTTACTCTTTCAAAGATTTAGAAATATATATTTTTTTCACGTTATTTCTGATAGTTGTAGCATCACTTAATATACTTATAGCGCATCCCCCTTTCCGGTTGTTCCTATTATTGTTATTTATCCTCAGTTGCATTAGGGACTCCCACTAGTGGCTGCTGATTTACTGATTTTTTTTTTCTTCAAAATGAAACAGTATGTAATATAGTTGATGAAAAACAATGCAATATCTTCACTGTTTTGAATTTTAGTGGAAAGGATAAAACAAAATATATCAGTTTTATACACTGAATACTTTGGTGATACATAGACTTATGTCTCTGATTGCTTTGAAGGTTCAGAATATGAACAGGACTTTTATTTTCAAGAGTATTGATACTGGGGAGTATAGAGTAGCACTTGCACATGGAAATGAAAAATGTGTGTAGGGAGAATCTGTTATGAGAAACATGGTCAAGTTTACTATAACTGCTAAAATCAATGAATAATTCAGTAAAATATTAGATGCCACCAGCTGCCCATCAATAAAGAAAAGTGGCACGGTGTAGAATGCTACCCTGCTTTACCCAGCTATGTGCATGTATAATGCATTTGGGATGCCTCTTCTGTTTATACATTTTATGATCATTTTTCTTTCACAAAATTATTTGAAGTTCACAGTTGAAAAATGCACTCAAAATAAATCACAGTTGCGTGTTCCTATTAAAACAAGCACATACATTGGGGAAAATTTTGAGTTATAACCAGGCAAAAATGGCATAGTAATTGCACATCTATTTTACTAGGTAAATTCATCATACAGATATAGGGTTTAGGTATGAAGAAAAAATGCAAAGTGCCTGGTTAGTTTTCTCCTCTTTTTTATTGTCCTTATCTGTTGAATAAATAATAAATTACTTGCTGGTGTTTGTGAGTAGAAAATCAGATTTTGCTGTTGTGCTTTTGAGTATAAGAAAAATGCAACTATGACACCATCATGTATGTGATTGTTTCCCAGTCTCCACATAAAAATATAAGAGCTCAAATAATGCATTGTCAGGATTGAATCTTACAGCTAATTTTAGGTGTTGTTGAGGGATGCAGGGCAAACAAAGAGAATTAAAATGCACGTGATTTCCTAGGAGTTTCTGTTATACCACAAGGAGTAAGTCTTTTCCTTTTCCTTTTTCCTAGGAAACTCCACAGAAGTCCCATGCAAGTGGTGCCTCTTGTTTTCCCGAGCAGAGCCTGCTTTCTGTAAGTGTGCTGCTTTGCTTGTTTGGGCTGTTTTTCTTGCAGTTGGATGGCAGAGGTAGTTGTGTCCTCTAAAGGAGCAAGCAGATGCTGTGGATTCCCGACTTGTCCCGCTAGCGTGGGCTCTCGACGTACACCAAGTGCCAGTGCAAGGTGCATTATCCTCAGTCTTGGCTGAAGAGCAGCTTGAGCTACTGCCCCGGCCCTTCTACACATTAGGGTTGGGCCACTATCAAATTTATTTTACCTTTGGCCGATTCTGTAAAACAGAAGGAAAATTGTGTATAGATTAGTTCAGACACTTCTCCCCTTCAAACAACCACAAATAATTCATTTTGCTTTGCGGTTCGAATGTGCCTGTAATGTCAGCATTGGGAATATAATGAATTAAACTCCAGATTTATAGGACATGTGAAGCAATGTTGGTGTTGATTCATTCCTTTCTTTTGTCCTCCCTGAAAATAGCTTAAAATAGATATAAGCAGTAGGGTTTTCCCTTTTAAACTCTGTGTTGCATTTTCATATTTGAAATTTGATCTTTTGAATTATTTAAGACATATTTATAAAGCAATTATACTCTATGATATTGTTAAATTTCTTTTTAAGCAGAATATGTCCTTTTTTATGTCCTATATCATGCCCTTCACTTCTAATAGTAAATATGGAAGTACCAGGGAAAAAAAGAACCCTAAGTAAATAGTACTGAGCAGATGTGGTTTTGGTACCTATTCTCCTCTAACAATTTTTGCCCTGCTTAAAATAAAAAGCAGTGCTCCAGCATCTTTGCATTGGGTAATAAACATGAATTGTGCCATGGCACAGCAGCAGCGGTTCTATATGGGAAGCTAGAGTCAATTCTGTATTGAGCAGGGTGAATAAAAAGGATAGATTTATAGTTATTCTTTTATCTCCTCTGTGTGCAGTAAGCAGGGAAGTTGCACATGTGTACTGACAAGATAATAGACCAGATTCACCTTTTTCATTCAAATGCTCTGCTATGAGTTGAGTTTCTCCCCTGCCCCCACAGCCTTGCGTCAGTGCAGGAATTCGATCCACAGCCCTTCGGTCCTTGCTAGAAATAAGAAGAGTTTTAGACTTAATTCTCCTACGCTGGTTTTGTGCACAAAATCTTAATGACTTGAAAGAAACATTTCATTATTTTGAGAAAAACGCCTGACTTGCTGGACCAAAAAAAAAAAAAAAAAAGTTCATCTTGGAGACAGATTTAAATCAATTTTGTCGTGCTAAACGTGCTTGTTGCTTTTAGCTTTTCCTCCATCAGGAACAGTATTTTCTATCACCGAGCAGCCGTGCAGCTCCGAGCAGAACGTGACACAATTGGCAGCTGACGTTAAAAAAATCCTGATACAGAAATGTAAGAGTGAGGTTGGGGTTTCTAACCTGTGGGAGACACTGGTCCCCGAGATAATTACGGCAGCGGTGTTGGAAAGCTGACATTAATTTGTCTATGAATACAGTGCTCCAGTATCTATAAATGTGGTTAAAGCAAGAGATACTTATCTTGCTGCAGCACGCGAAAGCAGAGATTGGGGATATATGACAATAAAGAAGAAGCAAATGCTCATTTGGAATTTGGGAAGGATTTAATGCTGCCAAATCTCCGTGTGCATAATTGGTTTTATTATTTTCCCTTGTGATCATAACCTAACCAGCACAATGAATATCAATCAAGTTCTCGGGCTAAGAGGTCTCTCTCTTTTCGCCAAGCGGAGTGAAGTCCAGGGTGTTGCCTGGTAACGGGCTATGCAGATGAGTTGGCTCTTAAGTGCACCATATGGCTGGGCGTTATGCCCTATTCACCCGTGACATGATGTACACATGTAGTACATTACTGATTATAAAATGGTTTGTCCCATTCCCTTATTTAGAAGACGCATTTAAAAATAGCAATTCAAGTCCGGCACAGACCTGTAGGATTATGGCCTTCTCTGTAATGGCATTTCTGTCGTAAGGAGCAGCAAAGGTACAGTAATCACCCGGGATTGCGTTGCATGATTCACAGGAATTCCAGGATCATTTCTAGCTATGGTTCTTTTACAGGCTTTCGTCTGCTCTGTTTGAGTATATCCGTATCTATGTTCGGGTAAATCTAATTGTGATCGTTCCATCGTAGAGGAATTCTGTGTTTTTAATTTTAATTTTGTGTTACAGTTGGTTGATTCTAGCTGAGCATCTATGGGTTTGTTTAAGTTTTGAGCTTCTATTAGTTGCACAGTGCGACCAAAGCGGCTCTGCGTTGAGCAAGCAAGTTGGTAAAGCAACAAAAGGCAGTTCTAGCAAAGAGCTACCAAAACTGAACCTGACTGATGGAGGAAATGCGATTGCTTCCAAACCACCACGGGGAATGAGTTGCTAGAGCCTTTATAGGAGAACTGGATATCAACCCTGCATCGATGTGGTCCTAATTCACTCCTTTAACTAAGACATTGTTCCTGGTCTGTCATCATAAATTGATATTCATTAAGGTAGGAGGATTCAGCTAAAAGGTCTTCAGATGATTTAATTTCCTTATGGCAAGTGTGTGGGATGCAGTATTAGACAAGAAAATATGTCACGATCCCTGTGCTCTCCCTCTCAAATGGCAGTGAAGAAGGAAGAGCAGGAGGTGGGACTGGTGCTGCGCATTTTGGCAGTGCGTGGGGAACGGGGAGCTGGGCACAGAGGCACTAGCAGCCGCGGGAGGTTCCTGGGCCTGTCTCTGCGCTCGGCTGTTTCGGAAAGAGGGATTATTTTGCTCAGGCCTCTCCTAAAGACGACTCCCTTGCCTAAATCGTGACTCTTTGGCGAATAATCCATTTCTTGGGGACACGTTAGCATAAGTTCCCTAACAACATTTCAGCAAAAAGGAGGAGAAAGCTGCTGTTATCTTACGATGCTTTTTTCAGAGCTGTGTTTCCTCTGCGGGAAGTTTTCACAGCCACTTCTAGAGAGCAAAGCTCTGTATTCTTGCCCATTTTATCAGTTTCCTGTCATCAGTATGAGCACAGAAAGTACAGATTGTGCTTTGGTTCATGGCTCGATAAGGTGCTGCGGGGAGCGAGTTTGTTCATTTAGTATCAGAACTGTTTGGGGATAGAATTTTTAAAATAGGGAAAGGATGAGCAATTGGCGCTGCACCAGGTTATTCCTGTAAACTTGTCTTCCGTGCGAAAAGCTCTGCGGCTGCCTTGGGAAAGAACTACTCTTAATAACAACAGAAAAATAGCTGTTGTTGCCTTTAAAACAGTTCAGTAACATAGACAATGGATCTCTTTTTCTCCTCTTTTTGAATGCATCTTTTAAAATTGTAAAATACAACAGATTTTTCTGCCAAAACAACGTCACATACCACGGAGGGTCCCGATGAGTTGTGTGTAACCTAGGGATTGGTAAATGAGAAGCATGAGCAAAAGAGCCAGTTTTTATAATCGTTCTGTAATAAATTTAAAAGGAAAAACATTTCAATAATTTTCTAATTGTTCATTGTGCTGGGTATTGTAATGCTGTTTTAGTGATAGTAGTAGTCTGCAGATGTTTTAAAAATTGCAGCAGCTTGAAATATTGCTGTTTGTGAGTTACAGGAAAAAAAGAGTTGAAAAATGTTAGTTAAGCAGCAGAAATGAAGCGATGTGTTCTGCTCCCTTACCTCTCCTGAGCTGGCAGGGGGACTGCTCAGTTCCGAGCACCTGCTCTGTTGTCCTGTTACTCGTTGTCGTTTGGTGCTACCTTGACACGGCTGCACCTCTTCCTGCAGGGATCCGTGAGGCCGCGGATGCTTTTCTTCTTCAGAAAGCTTAGCTGAGGTCACCAAGCCTGACCTGTGCTTAGTGTTTTCATTTATTTTATTTATTTATTTTTTCTGGTGCCGGTGCAAGGTAATTTAATTAACTTAGTTACTGCTGGTTGATTTTTAGCATTACTTTCCCTTTAGTTAGACTTGTGCTTCAAGTTAGACATGAGCTGTATTTTTTTCCCGCGTAGGGAATTAAATGTTTTGCTTTTTTTAATGTGTATTTTTGATGTCTCCATATATTGCAAGTTTTACCTCTTTTCATTTTCTACAGGGGAAGAAAGTGATGTTTTGTTTTATTGGATAATAATATGAAGCTTATATCACCCAAATTTGTAATAATCTTACACAAGAAAAGCATTTATATGGTGACAGGTTTACCTGAATCAGTGTTAAAACACTGCAATAAGTTATGATGCCCAGATTGTAAGAGGGCAGTTTTTATATGTTTGCATGAGTTGCTGTGGGAATATCTACTTTTGATTAGCTGCTCATTTCACATAAATTATATGAATAATTTCTCCTTATGTATTTCACTCTTTATAAATGAAGACAGTCATTCTCCTTGGTCACTTAGTGCTCCAGTATGACTAGAGATGTGCAATCCAATCATTTCTTCTTTTCCCCCTTCAATGATGGAGTTTCCTTTGTGGACTTTCTAATTCACTGTCTTTGTAAACAGTGTCTTGAAGCTACCTGCTATAAGCTGGATCTGAATATACTGTATGAAGCAGCCTGTTTAGTGATACTATTGAGATATTTCCTTTACAATTACAGTGTTGCAGACCTTTCCTCATTCAGAGCTCTGTGTGTGAACACGGAGCTTGGAGTATTTCTGCTGGATCCTCTCCGGGTTGCAGCAGTGAGACGGTTTTGATCGAGTTCTTTACCTAGTGTCATGGCATTTAACAAATGCCAAGCACAGCGAATTCCTGGGAGGTTAGTAACTCTTACTGCCTCCATATTACACAGGAAGAAACTAGGAAATCGAGCAGCCTCAGGGATGGGCAGGAGAAGGAAGGTAGCAGAGCAAAGATTTGAATACATATTTTCCAAATACCAAATCAGCACTGACCTTACCGGGTCATCTCAGGGTCTTCTCTCCCTCTAACCCAGTGCCTTTTATGGTTAATGATTTTTACAATTAACAAGTGAAAAATAACTTAAAATTTCATGCTCTCTCCTATCTCTTAAGAAATTGATTTTTTTTTTTTCTTTGAGAAAATCATGCTATTACTCCTAGCAAAGCCCTACCTAGCAAAGCCCTACCAGCATAGCTCAGAGCTAATTGATATTTTAACGGCTCTCACGAAGATCCGGGTCATGCCAAGGGCTGTTAGTGCTCTTTATTAAAGATCCACCCCGATCCTTTTCTCATTTCCTTTGAAGAGCTTGCAGCCTTCCACAGCTTGGGATAGTTACAGAGGATGGAGGTGCGCTCATTGCTAGCACTGCAGGTAGTTCGGGTAGTTCAGCAAAGTGCTTTGTTTGCAAATGTCTGTTCAGCAGGGAAGGAGCGTGCTGGAAAATAAATAAAGGAATCTGTTGATTTAAAATGAAGTATTTATTGTTATTCTGTGTAGTTTAAGAGAGGAACTGGCACACAAGTAGCGAGTAAGCTTGCGCTTGGCTGTGCATTCCCATTCCTCCAGGCTGGTCTCCTACGTTCAGGAACAGCAGCTCCCCGGACAGGCTGTGACCTATCTCCTCAGACACTTTCTAGCATCCGTGGAAATATTTCATTCTATCACTGGGCTTTAGCATTCTGGGATTTCTCACCCAGTACTTAAGCCTGTATCTTTTACGGTGCTAATACGCATCTGCTAATGCATTAATGAAAAGGATTTGCCTGTGACCTGCCTTAGCCGCTAATCCTCCAGAGCAACTGTGATCAGATTGATTACAGAGCAGGTCTCCCCTGTGCGCGGGAGGCTGCAGAGCTGCCTTTGCCAAAGGCTGGCTGAGCTTGTTTTAACTGCACCCGAAGGAAGAGCTGCCCAAGAACCCGTTAGATGAGGGCGATCTCTGAGCCTTGTGCACTAGTCCTCTCCAGCTACCGTGGGCTGTATTTCAGCACGAGATGTACCTTCTTTTTGTTGACACACTCAAGAAACCCATTTGTCTGTAGACCTGCTGCTCTTCTACTCCTACTTCTCTTGCTCCAGGTACACCTCAGAGGAACAGCTAAATGACTGAGTGAACAAAGGAATGTATTTTGGCTTTACACTGGGAAAGATTGATTTGATATTCTTCTCAAGTCATGTTTTTATCCAGACCAAGTTGCTCTGTGCTCTTTATTTTACATCTGTGCAGTCTACTTGTTATGCAAAGCCGAAATAACTTATATTTTTTTCTGTCTTTTATACAAGCCAGCACAAGTCAATAACTTGACCGCTCAGGTTACTTAAAATGAAGAGTTTTAACATGAAAGGTGGCTCTTCTGTGGTCAATGGGGTTAATTTTGTCCAAGGGACCTTGCAACAACATGGTCACTACACTGAGTAGTTGTGATGAAAAGATAGATATTTGTCTACAGGCGATAGAATCATCACTGGTTACAGCAAGGATGTGAGAGAGAATTATGCAAAAAAAAAGTTTGTAAATAAATAAAAACTGAATGTATACAAGGACAAATTCAGTTTCATGTGAGCTGCCTTTTTCGAGGCAGAAATTCTGGTTATGTGAATTGTGAGGCCTCAGGAAATATAAATTTGGAGTTACTTTAGCTTTTGGCCATTGCAGAACACTGTAATGAAACAACTAAAACTGATCCCGCAGAAGTAATTTTATAGAAGATTGATCAAATTTCTAATTACTGAATCTGTCAAGAATATTAATATAAGGACTGTGGTTAGGAGAATATAAATTTACACCCTATAGGTATGCTTAAAATGATATACTCCATGTTTATTTAAAGGCTAATGAAGAAAAATTCTTCTTTTATATTTGATGTTTAACCACCATGTAAATCTGCATTTGCATAACTTGATGAATATCATTACAGTTAGGGTTTCACTGAGGTTTAGTTTGTACCAAAGGGGAGAGAGCAGGAAAATATTTAAGAAAACTCTTGTAAAGTAGCCGTAGAGTCACCTTTAGAGGTGTTAATAACATTTTATATCTAATGTACAGTTAAATGAAATATAATACAGATAGAAAATACTAGTTTTAAGAAGAGAGCTGGAGTCATTGGAAAGATACGGAGGTGACCAGGAAAATGCCAAAGCTCAGCGTGGCAGTAGGTAGCAGAGCCTCGGGATTTGGGTGTTGCTCCCATGCCAGGGAGGAGCAGTGCTGAGGAAATTTTTGAACCACTGTCTGGATTCACATCACATTCACAGGGGGCTCTCTCTCTCTCTCTCTCTCTCTCACTTTCTCTCTCTCACTTTCTCTCTCTCTCTTTCTCTCTCTCTCTTTCTCTCTCTCACTTTCTCTCTCTCTCTTTCTCTCTCTCA
>JAWLRI010000217.1:4002166-4037191 GCA_034781795.1 Crypturellus tataupa | reverse complement strand
CTCTTTCTCTCTCTTTCTCTCTCTCTTTATCTCCCCCTTTCTCTCTCTCTCTCTTTCTCTCTCTTTCTTTCTTTCTCTCTCTCGTTTCTCTCTCTCGTTTCTCTCTCTCTCTTTCCTGAAGAAACCCGAAGGATTAAGTGAGAGAATAAAATTCACTTTCAGCATTTCATAATAGATGGAAATTGGTTCTAGGAGGAGGGAGTGAATGACTATTATTGCTCAGAAACGTTTCTTGGAAACATCAGGTGGATTGATCAGGAGCATGACTTCAATGCTTGGCAGCTGCCAAAGGACTGAAAAGAATATTTAGTAATTTTCAGAACAGCATTGGGTATGGAAAATGTGAGCCTGTCGCTGCTGCAGTCGGTGGTAGTCTCACTGGTCGGTTCCTGCCTGCGGTCCTGTCTATCCCATGTCAGAAAAGGAGCATGGAGAAAGGATGAGAGGTACCACAGAGCTTCTGTAGAGCGAAGGGATTGAATACGAGCTCTTCGTCTTGGAAGGGTGAGTGAAACATGAGGAAAATGATTGAAATGTCTATTAATGTGAATATTGATATTATAGTGATATGACTGTTAAAACAAGGATTATGGACTCAATGAAATGATCAAGCTGGTGAAAGGAACTGTCTTTTTTCGGGTTACCTAGTGCTGTGTATTTGTAGATTTGCTGCATCTTTGCAACTGGATATTCTAAATGCCAACAACGTACAAAGCAACACTTTATTTTCATTCTCCTTAAACATGTACGATAAAGCTGAATGGCACATGAAGATAGTTGTGCTGTTCCCTTTCTGAAGTTTTACACATTTTTTTCTCTGATAATACTTATGTATGCCCAGAGTATTTCCACAGTTCACCCTTCTCTCATGATTCAGAATCCTCTTTTAAGGCTTCTTCTGGCTAAAACTGAGCTGAGCACAGGGGGTCTCAGCATTGAAGCTGGGCGTTTCTGGAGCTGCGGGTGTTTGCCAAGAGCACACGGGAGAGAATGAACACCTGGCAGCGTTATCAGCAGCTCGGGGATGGAAACAAAGACATGAATACGGCGTCTTCTCATAAGATTTCTGAAGTGTATAATATTAGTATTTAAACTTCCACAGTTAAGAACAAGGTTGTTTTGGTCTCAAATAGGCTTAAAATGTAAAACTAATGAAATCCTCCACTCCCAAGAAGGCTTCTTTTATCTGACCTTTGATATATGGCATTAGAAATGTATTTATGAATATGGTATTTAGCTCTTTGTTATAAAAGTTTTTTCTATATACAAATAATTTTAGCTTATCTATAATGGTATCTATAAGGGTATATGAATGCCTTGCAAAATATTTTTAAGTTTTAAAATTGTAATTCAATCTCTACATTAAATTTGAATTCCTTTTTATATAAGGAATCTATTTTGATTTTTTCCATATATATTTTCTCCTTTTTCAGTATTTGCAGTCATCTTAAAATTCACTTCAAAATACTTCTTGTCAGTTTTATTTGTTAATATCTGCAATACTAAACTATAATGATTCAACATTGAGTCAGACTGATATTGGCATCTGAAAGGACAAGAAATCTTTCTGACATTAATTTAAGAAACATCTCTCAGAATTCTCTTTGCATCTTTTGAAGGCTCACCACAACTAAATGTTTTCAACTCCTAACCCAATTTTTATTTTATTTTAGCAAACATTTAGCAAATCCAACTGTGTATTACCTAAGTTGGTATTTGAATATGTCCTTAAATGATGGGTTGCTGTTTACATCACATCTTCAACATGGTGATGTTCTCTACAATTTTATTTTATTCCAAATAAACATCTCTAAGGGGAAAGACAACAAATTAAAGTTAGTAGGGATATTTGTGAGGTTATGGTTGTTAAGATGCTTTTAATCTGATGTAAAAACAAAACATCAGAAGTTGTTTTAACAGTATCTCAGGTAGCAGAGTAATACTAAAGCTTGGCAGCAGGGAGTCCTGTCTTCTCCGTGTTCCCTCAGCGTGTGCGGTGGGGTGGGCACTGCTGCAAGGACTTGTTGTCTCTGGTGGCCCTGAGATGGGGCTTGAGGACTTCTATGATGAGAAAATGCTGCTTCTTGAGTTGTCAGAGAAATAGGTGCTTGGAGGGGTGGTTCAGAGCAAGGGTTTAGTTTTGTCTTTATTGGATCCTCCAGTTCTATTCACTATAGAGGAACTCAAATGGGATTATATTTTTAAGACTAAAATTAGACATTGCAAATGTTTCCATGAACTGGTAAGATCTTCTCTCCTTGTGCACCACGTTGCTGAAGCCGCCCAGGTGCTCTGATTCAAACCGTTTGCCCGGCAGTGCTGTCCAGGTGCTGCTGCTCACCTGCTGATGAGAAGCTGGCCCATACGCGCCCGGGAGGAAGGGCTGCTTCTTGCTGCTCCTTCAGCCAGAGCAGCAGAAGCTCTGCTGTTCTTGGTGTTTCCAGGGCTGTGTGACCATGGGATGGGATCTCCTTCTGCCATGCTGCTCTCCTGGTACTCGTCTGCTGTTAAAAGAGATGAGTTATGTTACAATTTGGCTTCTTAGTGAGTAAGTTGTGTTGTGAAATGGTAGTTTGATGACTGCACGGTACACAAGGCTTTGTATGGCTTTTAACACTTTGTTTCATGTCTTTGTGAGGGCAGAGAAATATTTCAGTGTGCCCAAAGTGTATTTACTTGTGAGAAAAGATTGTAAGTGTTTCTGTCCTTAAGAAGCATTCCTGTTTTCTAAGACCTCAAAGATTGAGGGGTGGTCTCTTCCCAAATTAAGATGCATCTTTGTCACTATCTAACTGCTAGATTTTGTAGTGTTTTGTATTACAAGACTCAGTGTCCTTCAGCTTCAATAATGTATTTAAGCCATTACACCTAAATCAGTACCAAATTAATTCTTCTATAGAATTTCCTTCATGTTCTACATCAGAAAAATGCTTCAGAAGTTTCCTATGAATTTCATACTGAGAAATGATTCTGTGTGTAGGTACTTCTGTGGACCACAGGAACCTCATGTGAACACCTGGCACCTCGGAAGTGTCAGCCTAAGATCTCTAGACTAAGGCTAAACTGAACCGAGGGAGGAGGACTTGTGCTGGGAGGGCATGGGTGAGAGAAGTAAAGTGTCAAGGGGGACACCTAACAGGAGATTTCCCATTCTAATGGCGTTTTCATTGTTTATCCTTTCTAAGTAAATAAGAGTGGTTCAGATGGGAGGATGGCAAGTGTCTTGATACCAGTAGTCCAAAGCAGTTTTCTTGTTGGAAAAGTTTAGCCTCTATATTCATAGTTATGACAGAATCGAGATTTGGCAAATATACTGAAGGGAAAATGTTGCATAGATATCTGCTTTTGAAAGCTGATTAATGTTTCATAGCATTTGTTTACAATATGTATAATAAAATTGTGCATAATTCAAAAGCATGCTGTTTGATCTTGCGGCAGTTATTGAACTAAGAGTTTTTATAACATGCGTAAACAAATATATCAAACTAATGGTAGAAGTGTTCAAGCATCAAGTACATCAGTTGTCTGAGAACTCTGCTCTAAAATACTACTTTAGGCTTTCCCCTTGTATGATGCCAAATATACAGTGAATATTTTAAAAACAACTTTCACATTTCAAGCAACATTCCCCATTCTGCAACACAAAAATTATAGAGATTTATTTTTTTCCTGAATAATAAAGATGGGAGCTGGTAAGGCACAAATAGGTACCATATAAAGTCTTAAGTTGGTCTTCCAAAAACTTTGCCTGATGAATTATTACTGCAGAGCTACAGGGCAAAGATCCTTTCACTTTCCCTGCGCCTTTCCCAGATTTTACTTCCTTCAGTTAAGGACCTGTAATGATTGCAGCAGCAGGTGCAAATGGGCTTTGCAATGCATGCACATTTATTCACAAGGCATCATTATGGTGTGGTTAGGAGCAAAATATCTGCTGCTGACTTGTGCCTCACAGTCTGCCCAGACCGCTGACGTGCTGGTGTTAGGGCGAGAGTCGGAAGCTGGGGAAAGCAGCCTTAGAAAAACAGATAATAGGAGCTTGGATGCAGGCTTGGAATAATTTCCTAGTTTATCAACCTTGTCTGATCAGCTGCTGTTCAGGAGTTCTGGTTGGTGTGTGTGCTTCTTGTTTATGTTACTTTTTCCACCTCTTGTTTTTGCCTGCCAACTTTTCCCCGAAGTCATTAGGTTATTTCACACGGCAGTCGACGTCCCTGGTTGAGCCACCTTGTGTTCTGGTGTATCCTTATGCTGCTGGGACCCAAGTAAGCAAAAAGAGAAAATCCATTAAGCATCTCTTGTACTTTGAAAGATGTTTAAGACTGCCATTGCACAGAAGAGCAATAGTGGTGTTTTAATAAAATATTAGCAATGAATTTTCTTCTTTATTATCACTGCAGAATTCTTCAGCATGACATTTTGAAATACCTGTTTTTCATTCTGGGAGGGTATTCACACAGTTTGACTGTTATTTTTAATGTATAATAAATTTCAGCCTTATGCTAGTGATGAACAGATTCGGGGGAGGATGGGGCCACAAATGTAGTGAAAATTGTTAGTAATAGTGAGAACAGCAAATAACAAAATGATATTAGAATGTCAAGGTTTGTCTTCATTTAGACTTGTTCCAAGAAAATACAGGGTTCTTTAAAATGGGCATAATCTTTTGGCAGTTTGGGGCACTTTTGTAGAGATTTAGGAAGGAAATGTCCTTTGAAGTTTAAATAAATAGTATGCATGGACACCTGTGAACAACCAATCTTGATTGCATGGTAAAAGGTCTCCTTCCTCCTCCCAGGTGTTTAGTGTGGTCTATTTAGTGTACCATGATGACACAAAATGATGATCTTGAGGTTTTCTCGGGTCTTTCTTGGAGAACGTATGTGTATCTTTCCAGGATTTGTGCTGTGTACTGTGTTGCAAGCCCTTGGGAAAGGTGGGTGGTCACCTGAGCCCTGTGGAGCCATGCAGGGCTCTGGGCCCCTGGGGGCACAGACACAGCAGACACGGGATGTGACATGGTGTGTGTGTGGCCCCAAGGGGTTGGTTTAGGGCTTGCTGAAGCTCATAGGAAGACGCCTCTCAACTCCTAATGCAATTTCCAGTTGCAGAGGAGAGTCTACGTGTTTATCTGTACTGTCTGCATTCGAGGAAGTCAGGAATGGTGGTTTCTTCTTATTCGTGGTTGAAGCATCTGCCAAAGACAAGGGTCTTGTATGTGTATTAGCTAGATGCCAGCTCCTAACAGTTAGCTAAAGCTACCACCAAGGAAAGAGATGTAGTTTCAAATTAAAAATAACTTGCTCCATACGAGGCAATGTAAAAAGGGATCTGAGCTTGATAGTAAGATAGGTAAATCTGTTCCATAACAATTATAAAAATTAGATGTGATCTTTTGTGAAGAAGTAACTTGGATTTTGTTGCCTTAAGAAGGAAGAATTTAAGTGAAAAGAAAACAGCCTGCAAACAGATAATAGTTGCACTGCAAAATTCCTTACAGAAAGCAGCATCAAATCCTAGGAAGAAAAAAGCCTCCACTGACAGATACCATTAAAAAATAAAAAAAAAATAAAATCAGGAATGGTAAAGATAAGTTCAGGCTGTCTTGGAGCAAGAGGATGGTGTAGTGCCCTCTGGCCTCATTTAAACGCTCGTCTAAAGACGAGGCTTGGGATTCTCTTGGAAACTTGCGCTGTCAGCTGCAAGCTTGGACAAGGTAACTGCTGCTGTGCGCAGCTAAGGGCCATCTGAATGCTCTTAAAGCAAAATATGCTGTTTAAAGAAAAAAAAGAAAAAGAAAGAAAACAAAAGGTTAAGTGCTCTCTTCTGTAGTGTTGCCAAACTGATTAGTTCTCCTTTGCTTTTCCTTCTGCCACCACAGTTTCTGAGCAATGCTTTTCCCTGAACAAGGAATCTCCCTCCACCGCTGCCCTTGTGGGCTAATCGTCGGGATCTGGAAATGCATCTTGACAATTGGTTTATAGTGACAGGTCAGCGGATAATAGCTGGGGGGCAGGGGGTAAATGGTGCTCGCTGACAGTCTGGCTTTCTGTACCCTCAGCAATATTCCAGAAAAACGACGGTTCATTGTTGGTGTCAGGTTTGGAAATATTGCAGTGAAATGAAGTCTTGTATTTTGGTGCTGGAGGTGATGCTTTGACTTGCATTCTGCTTCCTGCCTCTAAGTCAGGTTGTGAGATAATTACCACTGCAGTTATTGACCAGAATCAGTAATGATAAAGCTATAGGGACATAGGCACCGTGATGAGGTCAAGCTGTTTGGGTCTTTATGTGTGTGAGACCTCACTCTGCCTCCTGCCATGCTGTGGGTGTTCTGTCACTTCAGCACAGAGCTAAACAATAAAAAACCTGGGTATGAAATGCACTGTGCTCTTTGGCACATACTGGACTTCCTTATCCCAAGGTAACACACTCTGAGCTGCTTGGGCAGTTCGAGGTCCTCAATATGCTGTAGTTGAGAGCTAAGGAACAAATAGCTCGTTTCTGATGAGAATATGCACAGATACCTAGTTGGCAATATTTCTGTCTTGCTTTTTCATGCTTTAGGGCTTATGATCTTGCAGTGCTCTGCTATATGTTATCTGTAAAAGGTGATTTCCCTAGTAAAGCTTAAGAATGGCTAATTTATTGATGCATTTTAAGCATACATTAAGGGTTTGAATGAGAGTGTGTATATTTAACATAACCATTTTTAATCTGGACCTGCTTAACAAGGAGCGTGGTCAATTACTTTTCCTGCTGTCTCCTGTTTGTTTTGGTACAGGCATGATTTGTAATAATCTGCTATTATTGAAATACAATTTTCTGGCACATTCGGTGTTGTAGAACAGAATGTGTGTATTAATCTCCATGACCTGGGGATGATAGAAATAAAAATGCGGCTCTTGCGGAGAGCTGGATGCCTGCACATCAGAACAAATAAAACCCAAAGGAAGATGTATCTGAGAAGGCACTGAGCCATCACTGATCCTTCAGAAGGGTAACACTGTAGCTCCAGCAAGGACGCTACCTGCTCTGGACCCCGCATGGCTAAGTGTACAGGGTGTTTTAAGGCTCTTGGCATCGTGATTTCACGTGGCCAGTCTGGGGCCCGGGACCTGGCAATGGCAGCTGGTGTCACCTGCAGCTTGCTGCAAATGTCAGCAGTTTATTTACAACGGCTGGTTCACAGTAACCAGCGTCTCAAGAGCAGAGTGCCAGAGAGAGGCCCAGGTCAGTTAATTGCTTGTTTGCTTTAAGACTGTTCTTGGTGGAATAGTCACTTATCTGGCATAAACTTTTATTTTTGGTGCCAGAAGCCTTGCTCTGGCAGCAGCAGCTCCATCCCCAGCTTGGCGTGTGTTTCCCTCTTGTTTCCAGGCTTACTCACTTCAGTGAGAGGCAGCAGTTAAATGATCCAAAGTAATTTTTAACAAAATTAACCTGTCTTGTCTGGGTCGCATCTTCCCGTGCTCTGGAGGGTGTTTCCTGGGGAAGAAACCGGCTCCGTGCTGCTCTTGCAGCAGCGCTCCGGTGCCGAGGGTGGGATGTCGGCCTGGCCTGTTGCAGCTCCCTGGGGAACTCCTTCCGTGGGAACATCAACTGTAGGTAATAAAAATTGATGTGTCTTATTTTGGAGAAGGAGACAAGCAAGGCCCTTGTTCCTTTTATTCCTGGAACCATTGGGAGTAGCAATGAGCTCTCCCTGCTGCCCTTTGGGGATGCTCAGTCTTGTGTTGGGCTTTCCTAGCTAATTGGGTCATGTCCTGCTTTTAATGTCCCTCTTCTGTCCCCCAAGAAGCACCTGCAGCATCTCCAGAAGGCCAAGCTGGGGAGCACGGGACAGCAGGGCTGTCTCAGCTGTGTTTGGTCTTGTCCCTGGGCTTGGATACCTTTAATATTTCCTCCGAAAAAAGCCTCAAAGACTAAAGGATGAGGAAAAGGCAGAGGGAGAGAAGGAGCTCCATGTTCGTGCAGCTGACTCTTTCTTCAGGCTGTTTTCACACCACCTCAGGCAATCGGATTAAAAAAAGAAATCGCAGCCTCTAACATGAAACCCACTTCTTCAGTCTGATAAGATAAATCTAGACAGGCCAAGAAATCTTTATTTCTCTGCAAAGTTACTGGTTCACATATCCTGCTCATAGATTAGAGAGGGAATTGATTTTTGTCTTCAGAGGAAGAATTTTTACAATTCTTATTGTCTATCAAGCCCGTTTTAATTTACTTAATTCCTCTTCCTGCTCAGTGAGCAGTGTTTGTTTGTATTTTTTCTCTCTCTCTTCAGGCTCTTTCTTAGATGCTTTTTAATTCTGCAAGGGTGTTTTTTCCCAGGAGTGCTGCAGAACATTTAAACCATTAGTATGAGAACATATATTACAAGCACTTTTCAGCTATGTAGATGCTAATCTAATTTACCATCTCAGTTTGCAAGATGTACTTTCCTTCTCAGTATTGAATTTAAGCTTATTTTTGAAAATTGTATAAAATAAAAGTGATATAGGAGCTAGGCCTGCCCTCATTTGCAGCTGGAAGGGTGAGGAATGGAAGCTGTGCTGTCTGGCAAGGGAGGTGCTGGATAAACATGCAGGAATACAAATGCAATGGCCTTTGAGACTATAATTTGTTTCCTCTGCCCATTTAGGAGGGTTTAACATTCTTATACCGAACTTGAGGAAAAAGTGGGTGATGAAATGAGTAGTTTGCCAGATTATTTGGCGTGCTGAACCCTGTGCACGTGGGACACAGCAAGACTTGAGCACGGGTATCGTGTTGTCAGACTGCTGACTCCACCGCAATTTGTAGATCAGGCCTTTCGCGTTGCTTTTTGTTTTTAACTTCAAACAGTGTTAAAACGTTGACAGAGGAATAAAATATGAGTTAGGTCCCTCCTGCCACTTACCATCACTCAGTGCAGTAGCCCCAGTGAAGAAGATGACGTGTCCTGTGAGGGGCCCTGCTCTGCATCCAGGTTTCTGGCAAACACGGTATTGCTGTTAAGTGTGGCCAGCCTCTGCTCACTGCGGGTTCTGGACTGAGGTCCCTAGAACTTTCTGTCTCCTTCCAATCCAGGCCCCCTTCCCTCCCACCACATTTACAGGCAGATTTGAGGGCCGGCAGCCCGTGCAGCCTTTCCTGCTTGGCTTGCTGTGCTTTAGCATCTCTGGTGTCCTGGGATAGCAGCTGTTCCTGCATCCGGCCTCAGGTAGACGTGGTTGTGTTGGGGAGCTGGCCCTGTGGGACTCGGTGCGTGTGGAAAGGCAGCCCAGACCCTGTGGTCCTGCCTTGTGACTAGGTGAAACCGCTCCCAACAGCTGGGAGAGCTCTTCCGTATTTATCATACCACACGTGTAGTGAAACGCTCATATTGGTAATTGCTGGGACATTAAACCTGTTCAAAGACACAGCGAGTGAATGCTAATGCTCTGACACTGATACTGGGGAGGGAGAAGAGGCAAAAATCCTTGTGTTGAGAGGTTGCAGTACCAAGGAAAAGCTTTTTACACGTGGTAGGCAACCACGTTCATAGACCAGGTGAGTCTACAGATTTCTCTTTAAAATAGAATTGTTCCTCCATGCTGGAAACCAGTTCTGGATCTTGATCCAATCTGATGGGCCTCGATTTGTGCTATTATTTCTTAGAGCTGACCTTAACCTCTCTGCTTATACAGATATTTTCCTGTTCCCTGGCTCAGTGTGTATGTACTCTTCAGAAGAGTTCACAGCATAAATTAACAATCTGGCAATTTCACCAGTAAAACAGTATACCAGGCAAGTGGTGGGGATCATCTTCCTCTCTCATGGAGTCAATATTCCCCTTCCATCTCTCCCGTTTCCTTTTGGGCCGTGCACCAGTACGTTCAGCGTTGCTATCCCTCCCTCTGGTTGAGTTTGCAATGTGTTTTTCCTCCTGTTGTAGTTCTTAGAGGGCAAAGACAAGCAGGTAGTTTGAGGGAAAATTGTGAGTGACTTTGTTGTCAGCACGATTAATGCTTTTGGAAATGATATTAAAAATAATATTATATTTAAGCCAGTTAAGATGATAGGAATCTTTCCAAAGCTCTCTGAAGATGGAAGAAAATTTCTATGGGCATTATATATAAGTTAATGTCCATGAGAAGCAATATAAAAACTACTGAACTCTAAGTTCCCTTTAAATTAAAAAAAATAAAATCTATTTATATATATATTAAAATTAAGGACTAGATCCATGATGCTTTTGAAGTGCCTCAACTATTAAACCCGAGGGATGCCAGACCCTGCAGTGCGTTTGTGGGAGGATGGTGCTGAGTGGAGTCAAAGCTTCTTGCAGAGACCCCAAGAGCTGCCGTGTGGGTGACGGCTGCCCGAAAGCCAGCGAAGCTCTGGGAATTGCAACAAAACAGGATAGGAAACAGCTCTGGAGGTTTAATACTATTAGGAAATGATCTTAGGCGGGATTATTACTCTCCCCTAGAATGCCATCAAAATACCATCCAGTTAAATTGGATGATAGGAGATTTGGGGATGTGAAAAGACAGAGTTGAGGCTCTAGCGTGGGTTGTTGTAGGGCACTTGCCCGTGGCCCTTGGGTTTGCTGCATGGTCCCCGTGCGGCTGGAGCTCGGCTGTCCTGTTGTGGGGTGATGGGGCCGGGCTATGGAGAGCGAGCGGGAAGAAGGCAGTGAAAGTATTTTAACTTTTACAGAATTTCAGAGTGACTCAACGTGCAAAAGTACGTCTGCTGTGATAAAATATAATGATGGTTGGTGCTACCATTTCAATCTGACCTTTAAACTTCTCTGAGAAATTGCTTTCTTGATGCATGTAATATTTTACAAACAAGAACGGACATTTCTGTTCTTGATGCCAATTTTAGCTAGGAGGTTTTCCAGGAAATCTAGATGTGATTCATCTCTGCTTATATGTGAACTTTTCCCATGAAATAATTCCATGTTTTCCCCTGTTAAAGAAACAATTCTTGAGAAAAGACTCTCTGGAGGTGGCAAGAATCACCTAAAATGGTACCCCTAAATATCCCTAAAGCTGTTTGTTTAGGTGCAAAGGTCCAAGTCACCAAAAAGACGCAGTCCCTGCCGGGTGCGGATGACCATTACCGTGTGCCGAGTCCGTGTAGTTGAGTTTGCAGTGAAATGCATGGAATATTGTGTGTGTGTGCACACAGTTTAGCCTCTGCTTTCCTATTTATTCCTGAAATGATGCATAAAATAAGAGTCGTGTGTTGTTTCAGAGAGTCTTTTCAGTTTTGCACTAGGAGAACAAGGCGGGCAGAGGGCCAGCCCTGGCAGAGCAGTCCCTGCAGCAGCGTTTGCATGGGGGGCTCCCGGCTGCCAGGATGCTCAGGGACGCGGGATGCTCGAATGCGGCCTGAGCAGAACACAGTGAACGAAAGCGTTGGGAGGAGAGAGGCACAGGGAGAGGTTAGACACAGAATGTGTTCAGCAGCAGAAGTGATTTATAACTTAAAAAAAAAAAAAAAATGGTTTGGAATAGGAATATTTTACAGAGAAGGGATAACAGTAGCCAGTGTGTTTAAGGACAGGGAAAATTTAAATTTAAATGGGAAAAATGCTTGAGAGTTTGCACACGGTGCGTTGGAAATGCAGCTCCAGTGGCTGTGCCAGCTGGGGAGGAAGCTGGAGCCTGCAGCGATCTCTGGAACAGACTCCAGTTAACAGCTTGGGAATAAAAGTAGTGGGACCCAGTCTGAGTTGGAAGCAGGTGAGACTGTAAGCCTGGGTGTAGACCCAATAGGTATTTAACTTTAAATAAAACTATTCTTCCTGCAGAGACAAAAAGCAAGTTTCTACAGTTCAGTCTATGGGATAAGCCTGGGGATGCAGGAGAGTTAATGGTCCAGTCCTGATGTTGAATTGGACCCTGAAATTATACTAGAAACTTTGTTTTTTGTTTCCCTTGGTTATTTAGTGTTGAGTAAGTCCTGTCTGTGCTCAGGCTCCCTGTTTGTGTGTTCCCTAAAACAGCATTTCCCTCTCCTACCTGCGCTGCTGAGCTTTTAATGTCTATTTAAATGCAAATTTTGACTTGCTGTCTGTAATCATGTAAAGCGTTTGGCACGAAAATTTTAATTGGAAATGTAATTTGCTATAGAAGTGGTAATGCAGTGGCAGGCCACCAATAACACAGGGGTGCAGCGCTGTCCTGCTTCCCTGGAGCGGGAAGTGCCCTCTCCCGTCTGGGCTGGGGAGCCTGGTCGCCTCCGGACTGCTGCGACTTGCTTTAATGTGCGTTCTGGTGACTTAAACTACGTTTTGAATATTTGCTTTTACTGGGAATGTGAGAAGCGTTAATGTCAGCTGCAATTTCAAGGGACAGAGCCTTTATCGCATCTAAACAGGTGTCTATTGAAAGAAATACTGAGTGTCTGAGTAAATCTGAATGAGAGTAAGAATGTACTTCTCCTTACCTTCGCTCTCATGTTAGGTGAATGAGGGTGGCTGCTCTCATTTTGCCTTCTTTTTTCTTTTTTGAAAGAATTTCCACATTATCGTGGTGAGGATATAGATATGAAATATCAGATATTTTATTGTAGCATCAGTGGAAGAGCAGAGCACTCCTCAGGTTTTGCACATTCTGCATTTTATGTTCCCTAGTTGCCCTTGCCATTAATTACATACTTTAGATTCCAAATGAGAGTAGACCTGAAGGGCACTCTGCTACATTTTCATTTTCATCACCTCTATTTTCTGAATTTGGATAGGGTAAAAAGTATTATATAAGGCTTGTGCAGCACTGAAGCCATTGGAAGAAATAGCAATAGCATATCAGGTGTGTCAAATAGTCATATTCCTAGCTGTGCGCCAAAGTAGTAAATTATAAAGCAGAAAAAAATATCTTAGCATTTGAACCAAAAGCTATTTGACTGCATTGAGACTCTGGAGAAATCATTTCACGCGCGTGCTGCTCGGGAGCTCATTGCGGCGCTGCCTGCGCCGGGAATGGTCCTGGGAGCTGTTGCACTGCAGTTCAGCTCTCCTGGGTGGTTTTGTTTTGCCCCGGTAAAATTTGTTTATTCACTGATGCTAATGTTGAAGTGTGCGGGATCATTAATCTAACCAGTCAAGGTTAACTGAATTTTTATGCTGAAATGGCTTTTTCTGAAACACGTTTTATGGCTGTGAAAGTGCTAGTGCTTTAGCTTAGGGGGGGGAAATAAATAATTAAATCCAGTTGTCATCATACTTCTGTGGAGACCGAGATTTAACCGGATGACTATATGCACACAAACACAAATGCCATTGCAGCTTTTTAAATTCTATTATATATTTTTTACTTTTCTTCCTCTTCTTTTACATGCAAAACTGTACAACATCCTTCTAGCATGCAAGTGGAAAGCCTTATTTTTAGAGTGCTTAATTTACCTTAATTTTTGAAAGAACAATCACATACTTGAACATATCCTAGTTTCACTTCCAGGTCTGATCTTTCCGTTTTAAATTTTTTTTCCCCAAATCACTCAGCACAATTCATACTGTAGTTATGTATTTTTACTATTAAAGTTGATACTGGAAATTGCTTTTAGACAAGATACTATTCAATGTGATACTTCCATAGACCAAATTTCCTATGGAAAATTATGATCGGTAGCAGGAAGACCTGTAGAAGTCCCTGCCTCGCTAGGTTCCTCAGCAGCTGCCAGAGTAGAAAAACAGTTTGTGAACCCACAATGTCGCACAGGTGTCAGCTCACAGGGCACTACAGATGCAAAAGCATCTATATAAATATATATAAATGAGAGGGGGAGACCCAGTTATAGAATAGAAGGCAGCAAACTGCTAAGACAAAAGCAAAGCATCGTAGCTGCCCCATCCGTGGATCACTTGCGGGCAGAGAAATGAGAGACAGTCTGTATGATCGTAGCCTCCATAAACACTAACAGGTGATTTAACTGCTCGCATTAAATGTCATCTATTTAATAGCTGTGTTTTAATAGACATGATCTTACTTGCTACAATTGCTGCCATGGCAAAAAGCAAAAACGATACTTGTTGAAGTTAGCAAAAGTGGGATTTAAATCAGTGCATATCCTTGGCTATGACCTTAATTAAAACTAGAAGATGCTTTTAAAAAGTGTTTATTTTAGGCCCTATGTGACTGAACAAATATGGTTTGGCATTTATTTAGGTTAAAGCAATATGTGCACATTAAAACATTAGTCACATCTCTTCCTGCATGGAGAAGGCTTCTATATCACTGGCTTCTTTAATTGAAAATAAGGGGCAGGGAGAAAGAAGTAACAGAAAGAGCTATATTTCTTCCTCCTTAAAAGCTTTCACAAAACATGTCTGGATTTATGCCCTGCTGAAACAAGTTGAGTTATGGTTTATTGTTATTACACTTTGCTATTATCAACTGGATTTAGAGGCTAGAAGCAAAGTTTTGCTTACTAGGGAAAGATCTGGCCTAGATACCAGGAGGTCTGATTGAACGAGCAATTTTTAATGAGAAAAATTGAAGAAAGGAAGCATTTTCACTAACTTGAGTGTTAGTACTATTATAGCTATAAATCTGAATTCAGTGCAGTAACTAATCTCTTTAAGATATGATTTTTTTTAATAGATGCTGGAAACTGCCCCTCCCCCCAAAAAAATGAATTAAAACCTCAACCTAAAATACCAGGCAAATTATTACTATTTATAGTCCTCACGAGTATAGGGGACCTTACAGGTAATCAATATGCATTTGTCAAAATAGCCTGTTTCCCTAGAGAAATGCAGCATTTTGTGGAGGCAGAGTGAGGCGCCAGCACTAGGTGTGTACAGGCTCAAGACCGGGGCAGAGGGGTTTGTTGCTGCTAAACTCAGCAGTTGGGAGACTTAGAGCTCAAGCAACAATAAACTAGTCGGGCCCAAACTTGGTGCTCCCGGCGCGAGAGCAATTTGCTGCCGAGCCGCTCTGCTTTGTACCTGACCTTGCCCCAGCCGTTTGCCCTTTCTACATCTCATTTTCCTGCCCTGTGAAACGGGGATACTTCTAATTTGCTTTCAGGAATATATACCTACGTGGTGTTTTGTGTATGTGTGCACAAATACGTAATGAACTCCCTTGGTGTTAATACCGTGCTTAATACAGGCTCTGAGTAGCTTCCTGAGGTCAGCAGTCTCTGCCCTGTCGTGACTGTGTGTTTGGCAGCAAGGTGATGCTTGAGGTGCTTTTATTTAATAAATTCAAATAATTTGACTACGTAAGAAGCAGGGAAGGGGGAAGGGTAGGTGAGCAATCCTTTGGAGAAGAAGGGTAAAGAAACATATGTAGTCTTCATTCCTGCATTCAGTGTTTTGCTTTGGTTAAGTAATATAAGTAAGTAAGCACACTCATGTTGTGTAGCACGTAGGGACTCATCTGGATATCCCTGTTCTTGTTGCTTTTGGTGTATGATTTCCCTTTTCCTTCCTCAGGACTCTGCTGGGTACACAGAGGTTTAGGGAGCTGTGTTTAAAGCATTTGCTCACTCTGGGCACATATAATACAGTGATATTGAAATTGGGCGAGTTGGATATTATCAATCAAGTCTTGAATCCTTAATTTTTTGGAAGGCTGGCAAGTTAATTGCTGGGTTTACCTATTTAAAGTATAGTAAGTACATGTTAGAAGTACATCAGTATAAAAAGATATTTGACATGCTGAGAGTAAACATACTCAGTTTTGAGTTTTAAAAAGTGCTATACCTGTTAATTAGTCTGCTTTGGGATTACAAAGCCTAGAGCTGGATAATCCATACTTATGAGCATGCTGTTATGTGCATAAATACTAATTCTGTGACCGGAGTAACTGAGTGATTAGCTCTAAAATGTTAAGTGAATTTCAAATTGGATAAATAATGAATAAAAGTGCTGGATTTCTTTAAAATTGCAGATAAAACCAGAATGGGGATGATACCTGCATCTGATGTCTTGGAATATGTTCTGTTGCTTTTTCCTTGCTCTAGTAATAATGTTTGTGATGATATTGTGTAGTATAGTCAGATTCTAGTGGTATGTGCTCTGCAATGATATGTCAGATGTTATATGTAACTTTGGGGTGGTGGCTTATTTTTATTTATTTATGCAGATAGTCACCCCTAGCCTGGCAGCTCCTGCTTTAGCTTGTGCCCAGATCTCAGTGTTAACCTCTTAGCGAGGAGCCACTTGAGAGGTGGGTTACACAGCAGTGATGCTCCAGGTACGTGTGTGCCTGCAGCAGTTGTGCAAGACACCCTACTACGATGGTAAGGGGCGAAAGTTCACCACAGATATTAGCTCATCTTTTTCATATCATATTAACACCGAGGAAATGTCCAAAATGCTGCTAAAGATGGGCCAAGAATATTTATCAGTTGTGTTTTAATTTGCAAACAGAAGTTTTTGATGTTGAGTATGTTGAAGAGATCTGGTTGATAAGTATTCCAGAATCATTGTTTCCTGTTATTTTAATATGCAGCTTTAGCACGGGTGCAGACAGTACCGTAGGACGCTGAAAGGCAGTCCTGTGGTGGTCAGGGTGTTACCCAGAAGGCGCTTACTGGATCTGTGGGTGCTGTTGGGGCAGAACGTGGCATGATCAGCGGTGACCCCAACCATCCTACAGCCTTCATAGGTACTTCCTCCTGCCACCTTCTTGCTCACTCCATTTCCTGGAGCCACACTGGAAAAGAAGAAAATTTCTATAGCATAGCAAGATTGTCAAATTGCTCTTTCCTTAAATATAAGCCTTCTCTTTAAATAATTGATTTTAATTACCTTAATTCAAGATTTGTTCCTGATTTTGAAGGAGCCCAAATATGCTCAAGGAGTTAACTCTCGTTTTGACTCAGGCGTTCCTCCCCAGAAGGTCCCAGCCGGTTCCCTCCAAGAAAAGCAGTGCTATTTACCTACGAGGTGACGGAGCAGCGGCAAGCAGGAATAATGCCTTGGCTGGAAGTCAGAGGAGTTGGATTACCAGGAGCCTAACTGGTGGTTATGGCCCTTATTGCTGCAGTTTTCTGACATTTAAAGTGGTTTGCACCTCTTCTCTTATTAGAACCGATGCCAGCAAGTCAGTCACGGTGGCAGGCAGGCTGCTGCCGAACAGGTAGTAATGCTGCTGCTAATTGACGTGCCGCAGCAGAATTTATAAATGAAATTAGCTCCCCAAAGTTTAAGTCTGGCGGTGATTGAAGCAGTAATGATAGAGTTCACGCGAGTACGTTTGCCATTTATCTAAATGTATCATTACTGACAGTGCTTTTTTGTTAACATTTTGTTAGGCTTATTCATGTCATTGTTATAATGTCCCCTTAGATATCTGCAAATTATACTGGCACTTGCCCCGATCCCTCCCCCTTAACCCTCCTGTCTTAGGAATTTGCTTGTGAAACGTTAGATTTTTGCGGGTCTCTGGGAACATCCTCAACGTACGGGAGCAAGTGCCGTGTCCAAATTGGGGACTAGATCAGGTTTTTGTCATGCCAGTTTGGTAAAGATTCAACAGTAACTTAAAAGGGAATTGATCAAGCATCATCTTAGGCAAATACGTTAATGTTTTCTGAATGCCCAAAAATCTAATGTGATACTCTCCTTTTGGGATGATTTTATTCTCTTGTTCCCAGATATATACATCTTAAAAGATTGTAGGTTGGAACATTTTTGTTATTGATGATTCCAGAAGAAACAAATACAGAAATATCGAAGAATTAATTCCCTAAAAGCAGACAACTGAGTCTTGTAAACCAGAACTTAGGAATGCTTTGTCATAAAGCAGGGTTAGAACTATCAAAACTACTGGGTATACTTTAACAGTAGACAAGTATGTCTTGTTGGTTTGGTTCTTAAAATTGATGATTTACTCTGACGGGGTATACTCAGATCTGAAAAGAAACTTGTATTTGTGAGTGTCCTCCATCAGCAGAAGTGCATTTTTTTTTGTTTGTTTGTTTTTTGCAAAAAAAATCAGTATAGGGTAAAAACAGGTGGTTAAATGAAGCAGTAAATTGAAGAAGTATCTTGTACTTGAAGAAAATTTTGTTTCTAAACTTTATAAAGCTGGTAGCCCATGCTGAGCTCTTGCTTTTATTCTCTATGAGTCTACCATGGGCTCAGGATTTTGTTAAAAGTTGATGTAGCATCAGCAACTCTTATTTTCCTGAGGTCTCTTTTCTGCGTGAGGATTAGGTCAAGATTATTTATTCCTACGTTGTAAGGGAAGGCTGTTGTTAGAGGAGCTCAGCAGTTTGTTCTGGTGTGGGTCTGGCTTTGTTTGCTGAGATGGAAAGCTCTGCCTTGGGCTAACCGCTGTTCTCCCCTTCCCAACCTGGCTGCTGCCTTGGGGTTTCGCCTGCTCGTGAGGAAGCCGAAATGTGTGAAGGCAAACGTGACTCTGGAGGGCAACGCCTGACTTGAAGGCATGCAAGGGTGCTTATTTCAGTCCTTGCAGCATAAGAACGGGAGAGCTTTTGGGTTTCCTTTGCACTGTAATAGTCCTCATCTTCCAGTGCGTTCAGCAAATAAAGCATCAGTAGTAGATAACGAGACAACAGAGTTGGAACAGGGTCCCCTTTGCTCAAGACGTAGTGGAAGGCTGTATACCCCCGTGTGGGGTTCTGCACCCACGGCAGCAATAGGATGTGAGGGTCGCAAAGCAGTGTTTAAAAGCTGTATCTTTTTTTATTTTATTCTCTCTGCATTTTTAGCATTTAACACTAAAGCAATGCGAAGGGAGCGCTTTGGGTTTCATGCAGAAAGGCTTAGGGTTGCCAGTGCACACGTTTGAAGAGTTTAATAACATGCTCTTTGTGATCTGAAGTTTTGGTTGCCTTACTGCATACAGTTCACTCGTCGTGCTTTATGTTTAATTAGTAATGCACTAATTACTTGATATACCAGGTAAATTCATTAAACTCAAGGACGTAACCTCTCCTAGACTTTGGCAAGCATCTCATTTATATGAATTTTTAATAAATTTTAATAGTGATGCCTTAATGCAGCTTAAAATTCCCAAGGAAACGTAGTGGCAAAAAGCAGGGTTCTCAGGTTCCCAGCAGTGATGGATACAGCTGCAAGCGGTGATGCTTTAAATGAGTCCCACGTGGGGCCTGGAGGGGAAGGGACATTTGTGCCCCAATGTCCCGCTCTTGGTGCATCCCTTTTGCTGCCCCTCTGGGTGCTTTCTGTTCCAGGACTCTGCCGTGAGGGCTCTGCCATCGTGGGCCAGGGACTATTAACACGAAGGTGACAGAGGTGGCTCCTCTGCTTGCAGCGATAACGACAGCCCCTTCATAAAAGTTAATCTTCCTAAGCAAACAACTTTTAATCGGTAGGTTCCATCTTTGGCTGCTTTTTAATAGTCACGCTCTTTTAATATTAACTTTTTCCAGCAAGATCATACCCTGCTCCCTCAGGCCATGTTAAAAAGGTCAGTCACTCGGTGGTATTTTAATTTGAATAAAGAGTGAAAGACGGGCTGCTTTTGCTAGAATACTAAAAGGTGGCCAATTTAAACCTGCTTTTTAATATCTGTTTAACTGTCTGTCTTTGAGGCTTTTTCAATGACCTTCAACATAATTTAAACATAATTTTTAATTCATTATGCATGCCATTAAGCCCTGGCACCTGTTCCTTGGCGGCTGTTCCTCACGCGTGGGTTTGCTGGCAGGGAAAGGTAGGTGCAGCTCGGGGACCGTCCCCTCGCCCAGCTGGCCCTAAGGGAGCTGGGCACCGTGTGGGCTGCTAATGGGCTGTGCTGGGTGTTCCAGAGGCTCCAAAGAGCTCCAAGTTCCTACTGTTCTGTTTTTTCCCCCTCACTTAGTAATTGAGTTTCATGGCTTCTTGCAGAAGAAAGATGGGAGGAACTCCAGATAGTTGTGGTGTTATAGATTAGCCAAGGTGATACTGTGGTTGTAGAGGCTTGATATGCTGCAAAAAGGCACCGAAAACTGATAACACTGATAAAGAAACTAAATTAAGTCCTTAAAATCATATATTTTCATGTCCAGAGAGCAGTTTTTTAACCTTTAGCAAAGCTGATGAGGTGGCACCTCATTTGTTGTGCTCAAATAAGAATTGCACCCTTTGAAAGCAGTGTCAAGATGCAGAGTTGCTCATTGCTGCAGAATACACACACAATTATTTTTATTGTATGTCTACTTTTAATTACTTTAAGCTGCTCGTATCCTTTCAGCACATGATTAACGTGGCAGCTAGACAAGCAGTTGTCCTGGGCAGTGATACTGTATTGTATTGCTGTCTCTTGCCAGCATTTTTGTTTGACAGTCATTTGCAGTACAAATTAATTGGTTAACTGTTTGAAGAAGAATATAATGCAACACAGAGGGAGGAAAGGTACAGAGAAAAAAAAAAAGCCAGCAAGAATGATGTGATATGGGAATTTCCTGTTTATGGTTTGTGATTCTCAGACTATGCCTTTTTGCTGCAACTGATTGTGATTTTTCTCACAGTCCTGTTAAATCATTATTCCCTCCCCAGTACAGAGGTTCTCATGCAGAAGCTACTTGTTTTGCATGTGTTGTATTTTTAAAATTCAGCAAAATTCCTTCTGATGCATAAAAGAGAGGAACAGTTTCTCTGAATGGCAACCTCTGGAATTTCTTGCAAACAAAATCCTCTTGAATTTAAAATATATATTAAATATCAGCTTATTTTGGATATTGTATAGTCGTATGAATATTGCATAGTAGTGGATATTGAATAGTTTGCAATAACAACAGCATCAGCCCTGCCAAACATCCTGCGAGCAGCACAAAGTAATGGACTTGCTCCTATATATTCAGTTAATGGAACCCATATATTCAATCACCCAGTAACACGTTTAGATGAAATTCCTTCCTCTTGTATTGGTTGCAGAAAGAGTTATTGCAGCAGAGCTCAAGTGGGTTTAGGTGCTTTTCTGTGCAAGATGTTGGTCTCCTTCTGCCCTTCCAGCTTTTGGGCCTCCCACCCCTTTGAAGGAGTGTTGCACTTTGGGGCTGTTTGCTGGAATGTTTGATCCCATTAGACAGTATTTTTAACAGCAGAAGTCACAAAACTGGATTCTGTAGTGTAACATTCTCCATTCTGCAGGCTACTCCCTTACTGCTCTAGCAGACCATGTGTCTTGGATGATGTTGCTGCTTGCAGGGCCTGGCTAGGTTGTCATACTGCTAATTTTATTTTGAGCATTGCCGATGTAATGATGCACATACAATTATATACACAAATTATTATGGAAATGGTGAAATACCAGCAGCTTTAGGATAACCTAAACTTTGCATTAAGCTCTGTAATGAAATATGTGAAGAACCATTGTATTGAGTGGCTAGACAGAAAAATGAAATGTCTTACTGGTAGGTATTACATACTTTGAATTTATTTTAGTGTCATCAGTGTAATAACACACCCCCATTAATAGTGCTAAGTGATATTTCATATATACTTTTATCACTGTGCAAAAAATAGTAATTGTGCAAAGTTTATGAACAAAATTATCCCTAGATTCTTCAGAGAACCAATAGGCTCTGCTTTCCCTTCCAGAAAGACAAGGCAGATAATCTGAAGAGATTCATTTAAATTAATTTTTTTTTTTTTTTTTTAATCCCTAAGACTCAAACTTTTTGTTTGGTAAATTATATCTCTTGGGATTCTCGTTGCAGTATTTCAGACCTGGAGTCATTTTACATGGTGTTGGTAGGGCGCAGATTTATTTTATTGTGTTTGACAAGCAAAACTGCTCCTTGCAGAGCAGCCGTGCGGCCCAGAGCCACGCTGACCTTCCTGGGGAACAGGATCCATCACCTGCTTGCATTGAGCATCAGAAATGGCCTTTCACTCACGTCTACTACTGTTCTTTATTAAATACGGCTTATTTAATAAAATATCTCTGTTTGCAGCGCCCCACTTTTATTCCTTTTGTCGGTTATGTGCATATGTATGTCTCTAGTTTTGGAAAAATCTTGAAATGATAAGCACAGATATCTCTTAAATTAGAAGCAAATGTGCATGTTTGCAAAAGATTCATTATAACGAAGGCTTTGTGGTTTGCTGGCTTCAGTGCTGAATCCACCCAGCCTGAGTTCTGTAAAGTGAACTTGAGCTTTGCAATAATACAGGAGTCTGCTTGTAAATCTCTGGTATTTTGAACAGATCTGAACATGTAGCCTTTTCTGTACTGCTAACCTCACATACACAAAAGTCATTGCAGGCCATGAAAAGGTATGGCCGAAGTGAAGGCTTTGTGTCTCCTGTCTTGAGCATGTTGAGCCCACACTGGGCATGTTTTCAAGTTGTCTCTGTTGTGGCTAGATGCTGTTTTTCACAAAATCCAAGATGCTCACAAAGTTGCTGAGAGTCATGTGGTTTCTCTGGCTAATACTCTTCCTGCTTTAGCCTAGACTTACTGTGTTGTTATTGTGGCAAGGTGGGCTAAAAATCTTTTTTTTTTTTTTTTTTTTTTTTTAAGTGACTTGTGGTGAAAACCATTAGTTTAAGCAAAAGCAAAATATCTGTTAAGAGGGCAAATATTTTTTTTCCCCTCCCCATCAAATCATATGGATTCCGATTTTCTTTTTCCAATTAATTAGTTACGCCATCTCTTGCTGGCACTCCTTTTGCTCCCATATAGTTTAGGTATATTTCAAGTAATCTTTTGTACTCAGAGTGTTTCCTTCTCTAGACAAATCACAGCAACCCCACATGGGTCTGGAACCTGTTATTTCCACAGCAGGCTGCTAAATTCAGCCAGTCTCTTCTTGCAGAGCCAAAACACTTCAGAAAACCCCTATGGGGAGCGAGCTGCAGCTCAGCAGCCAGGCAACAGATCCCCAAGCAGAAACCTTCCTCTCCCTTCAAAGCTTTGCTATGGAGACCAAAACCTGGACTCTTTGTGGGACAAATGGGTGTTTTGGTGTAGGGAGCTGAACTGGAGAGAAGGTCCAGCCTTTTCTGGCCAGGCAGAACTTGCTGCTCCTCTGTTCTCTGCTGCTTCTGCAGGTGACCGGGACCCATCTCTGTTGTGTCCGTGTGGGGCTGAGGAGATCCCACAAGTAGAAAAATGGTAGAAAGAGGAAATTAAGTCTACCACTATGAAAAGGTGCTTCCTAATGTGGAGGAGAATTTAGTAAATTGGTTAACAAACCTACTTGTGCAATGCATTATTCATAAAGGTAGATTATGCCAGTAAAATCTCATATTTCATCTTTCCTGATTCTGCCTCTTCATTCTTTTTTCCCTAAGTGTATACAAATAGGGAAAATGAAGACTGCCGTTGGGGTGATTTTAAATTGAAGAGATTGCAGAAAATGAAAACTCACCTGTAAAATGTATGAGTTTGATTAACCACGTGGTAACACTTAACAGAATAGTCTAACTTATAAAAGCTTTTTAAAGGCTTTTTAAGTAGATGACGTGAGCCTATGATTCAGAAGGATGAACCTAGTGCTAAGAATTTGAAAGTTGTTATTAAAACTGCTTAAAGTTAGGACCGAGTTAGGTTTGTCTCGGCGCAAATCCTGCCATCTGCTGCCCCACGTTGGCTCCAGGTCGCGCTTGGTTCCTCCTTGTTTGCAGGCAGAGCTGCCGAGGGCTTCACCTGCCCCGTGGCGGGCGGCTGCAGGCAGCGTTTGGGCCTGTTCTCCCAGCTCTGACTCTTTTTTATTCTGTAGCAGGTGTCTGCTTTCGGATTTCATTTATTCCACCCTGATGCGAAGAAAAAAGACAAATGTCTATAAAGTCCCTATTCCCTGCTGTGTAAAATGGGGTTTAGAAGAAGACTTCTTGTACGTGCGGCTCATTTCTGACCAGAATTTCACTAGTTTTCTCTGTTAGCATCCAAACTTGTTTCCTTCGGGGTTAGGCCTGTGGCAGCTTTGAATAGGGATGCCAAGCTGTGATGTTCTCCGGTAGTAAAAGATGCCCTCTGCTCTTAGGTTTTTATACTGCAGCCGTTTAAATATTAATGGTTTACCAGAAAAAGAAGAAAAACATATCTAGCCATGGTAGGAAAGTAAATTGGTCTACTTGGGGCGCTGGGATGCTCTATTCAGATTTGTTTATGCTGGGACACCTCTGTTAATGTGTTGCTGAAAGCCTGTGGGGAAATAACAGTTTTAATCAAACACTTTAATAGAGAGATGCCAGTGTGTTTTGTGCTGCGTAGTCTTTTGGTCAGAGGAGTTGAAAAATAAAGCAAAACAAGAGCATTCCTGTATTTAAATTTTAAAATGAAAGATCAGTGTTCAAAATGCCTATAAGAATCTGAAATGATAAATGTTGAAATGTGTTTTTTAATGAGAAGTAAAACTGTCATGACATCACCTGAATCTATTGCAGAACAGGCAGCAAAACAGCTCTTGGCCAGCATACTGATAAGCAGAACTTCTACAGCTTTCTCCTGCAGGGATGAGGAAGGTATTTTGGCTTTTTGTCAGGTTAATTAAACCTACAACATGTGTGTGTGTGTGTGCGCATGTACATGCATATATACATCTGTGTACATGTATATATGCACACACTAAATGCACACTTACAAAAGCAATGTTCTCATCAGGGCTCTGCGAAGCACCTACCAGATTGCTAAATGTTGAAATTTGTTCCTTAAGAGTTTGTGGTCTGTTGACCTTTTTTTTTTTTTTTTGCCTCCTGAAAGCGTGGTTAAGCACATTTCTTATCTGTGCTTTGCCTGACAGATTGTTTCACATATTTCTTGTACAAAAGGGTGGCACTGGATGCCACGAGGACTGCGTTCAGGGCGTGCAGATACAAGCAGGATGCGTTCGAAGATGTTCCTGTGCTCTCTAGTGGATAATTCCTTTACTAGTGTCTAAAATTATGCAGTACCAACAGTTACAAATTTACATTTCCCTTAATGCAAAGACAACAAGTAAATCAGGTAGGACGTTCTCCATCAGTGGGGCTCTGTGGCGGTGTGTGACTGTCTCTGTACGGAGCAGCTCACAGATTCCCAGCACATATTTCATTTTTGACCCATACTGAGGGAGTCTGCAAGCCCAAATTCCTCAGCAGCTATTTTTAAAGGCTTCAATATGTAATAGCACAGGCAACAAGAGGGTTTTGTTCGCAACCTACTTCAGGTCCCCAGAAAGATGTCTGCTCTTAGAGGCCTCTCCCTGCTTGCTTCTAAGGCAGTCTCTTTTTCAGTTAGCTACTAAAAAGCAGATATTTTAAAGTACATTTATCTCATCTTGCCCAAGAGAATACTAAAGTGCTTTTCTTCAGTTTGCTTTTCAGTGAAGACTGTGATGAATTTAGTAAGATGCTTTGGAGTAGCTGTATCTGCTACTATCTTCCTGGAAGAAAAAATGCAGGGGGAGGTAATACAAGCACTCCAGAGAGGAGCGCAATATACAGCTATAGACCTAGGCTCTCTGAAAGGCGCGATATTCGTGCTTTAATTACTTTTTTCTCCCAAATGTGGCTTGTTGTGATAGTATTTCTGCTTCTGCCACTCACTCCGTGGGATTCAATGGCCTTGGCTCTGCTCTCAGGGTCCCTTCTCCTGCACACTGAGAGGCCCCATTGCCCCTGCACTGGCACTTATAGGGAGAGCCTAGCCAGTGTGGTGGTTCCTTTTTCATTATCATTATCACAGGCATCAGTGGATGCTAAGGATCCTGACCATTATGTTGAGGTTTGTACTATTATTTTCTTTATGATTAGAAAGTGAACCTGTGTTTGGCCCTTAGGTCTTCATTCTTATTTCCTCTAGTTGGCTCTAATTTCTTACACTCAACCTGTGTCCCTCAATCTGTCACCTGCTCTGTTTCTAATACGTTCCTTGCCTGTTCAGGTACCTTAAATGATGTCACTGTTCAGACTTTTCATAAAGTGCAGGGACTTGCACTGTACTTGCATCAGTTGTCTCCTTTTACTTGCCTGACAGTCTTTCTGGATTGAAATCGTGTCATATTTGCTTATTTGGAAGTTTCAAATGCATTAAATTTATTAAGCAATTGTATGCTAGAATTTGTACACTGGAAAATGTCTTTCTTGAGAAAATTGGTCAGTATTTTCTTATTGGTAGATGATAAATTTGGAATTTTGGGGGTGAGTGGGTCCATAAGATCCCAGTATTAAAAATATGCAGAATGGTGAGTGAAGATGTGTTTTCTATGAGAAAAGTAGAGCAACAGATTTCATCAAAGAGCCTCCTGTCCCACTTTGCAAGCCAAGCTCATCGTTTTTCATTCTTTACTGCAGCTGGTATTTCACCTTTAGTTGTCAAGTTTTCAGCTGAAAAGCTGTTATTTTTGCCTCTTGCAAACACACGCTATGCACGTTTTCACAGAAATACTGAATTCCAGTGTCACCAGTGGAGGTTGCAGAGGGTTGTCACCCTTGTCTGTGTTCACAGGTGGGTGGGCAGTAGGTCTGTTGGTACTGGGTTGTGTCTAATCAAATGATGTAGTATCTCCTCAGGCAGGGTAAACATGATCCTATTTTGTGTAACTTTTAGTGCTGCCCCTGCTTTGTTTATGTGAGTTAATAGAGAGAATTCTCCCTGTACTCTGCTCTTGGGCTCTAGATATAGAGCAGATAGTGGCAACTTTCTCTCTTGGAGTCTTTGATGCCAACAAGTTTCCCTTCATCTGCCTGCCTGACAGCCCATGTGCCAGGTGATTCGGCTGCAAATGTTCAGGTTTGTTCTTTCTGATCTGCAAATGGCATTTTCATTATGCAAAAATAGAGAATAAAAAGGGAATCTGGTTTTTGGTGCCCTCCTTTTCCTGCTTTTGACATTTACATAAGATTTAGTTTATTTTCAGCTTTTATGCTAGATTTTAAGGAAATGATGAGTTTTAATCTTATCCTCATTTCATACTTTTGTAATAATATAATATTATTTCAATAAATGTTTACTGCTTAGCTTTACAACTTAATAATGCTTGGGCAGTTGATTTGGTTGGGTTAGTATGGAGTTAAGTGGAAGATAAGCAAGCACAAGTTGGAAGATGATGCTCTCTTTGAAACACTACTGTAAGTTTTCTAGGGATGTAGGTGCAATGTGTGCCTGAATTTTTTTCAAGGGACACGTTGAGGTAGAGGTCAGTGTGGCCTCCTGCATGACACTTGTGCCAGGAAGAGGAGCCAAAGCATCTGTGTTAGCTACAGCAATAAAACTAACAGAGCAGAGGTGCTGTGATGGTCAACTGTCTTCTGTAGACGTGCGTGTTAATAAAAATAGATGAATCTTTGGGTAGTGTTCTGAAATCATTCTGCTCTGACTTCACATTTAATTAGTGTAATCATCCAAAACCCCAGTTCTTAGCATAGTACAAAAAAGGTTTAATGATGTGTGATGACTCACAAGAATAAAGGAAATTCTTTCTTATCTTTTTATAAATTAAGCATTGCTCTTCCCATCCTATTAAAAGATGGTGCCACCTTACTGTCAGAGCACTGGTGGTCAGAGACTTCCAATCTGTTTAAAAAAAAAAAGGAGAAAGAAAAAAAAAAAAAGCTAAACTCCTGTAGACAATATTGCATGCTGTTGTTTTTGGCATTATAACTTGGTTAAATTAGATTCGCTTCATATCTCCTTTCTTAGAGTCAACTTTCTTGATATTCATCAACTTTGCAAAACTGTTTCTTTAAATAGTTCTGCAGGGATTTTTGGTTATTATGCAACTTAATGTGTTGCAGATGAACTCTTTACATGCAATCTTCTCTAGAAGAATTTCATATATGAAATATATGTAATGAATATGTGTGTCCTTGGGCTGCAGGGAGCAGCTCCACGTGGTGAATTGACAGGGGGTATAAATGACACTAACAAGTAAAATAATTCTCCACTGCTTTTGTTTTTCCAGATAGTTGTGATCAAGATGCATTATCTTTTGGTTATATTAAATGTGTGCATGTATAAATTATAATAGTATAGATATATAGATAATGTTTATGCAGCGCATCCAGCTTTCAGGGGAGAGGGAGGTTAGTGAACGCAGCGCACAGATGGGAAACTGCTTTCCCCTCCTTTCCAGGGCTGCCTCCCCAAAGGAGCAAGGTCACCTTAGCCGGTAATTTGGAAGATTGTTGTGAGGGGAGGAGAAAAAAGCCTGTTTTTCTCTGTTATATGTGGTCTAGGTATGGCTAGTTACAGAACTGATGCACTAATAGTATGGTATATTCAAAAAGCCCCAGCAGCGAGTAATTTGAGAATCTCGCTGTGACTTTGCTAATATTGTAAATCTCTTATTTCAAGCATAAATACAGTGAGGGATGAGCTCTTGGTTAGTTCTTTCAAACTCTCTGCTGGGGTCTGGCTGATAGATGACATGCCTCACCTGCAAGCGGTGTTTTATTGCAACCCAATATAAAGGTAACTTGAGGTTTTATTATTACAGTAGTTTTTCATTCCAAATTTTATATCCTAAAATTAACTTTATTCAGTTGAAATCAATGCTGAGTACATTCCCCAGAGTATTTCCTGAATTTTCACTGTTTTTCTGCTCTGTTTGGTTTGAACGCTGGGGTGTGTTTAAACTGAAATGCTACAAAACCACTTGTGTTTTTGTGAGTCTTGTGGGAAGTAAGAGAAATAGGAGCAAAACAGGGGCACGTGTCCCACGCTCCGTTTCCATGAGCCCCGCTGCTCCTCGGTGCCCAGCGTGCTGCTGTGTTGGAGCTGGAGCAGGGCACGTCCTCCCTAGCTCTGCAGATAGTGCACAGAAGTGCCCACACCTCCTGTGCTACGAACAAGCTTTGGGACTGGGAGATTCCAGCGTTTCCCAAAGCGTGCAGGCTGTTTCACCAAACTCTGCTTTTGAAGAAGCAACGAGAGGACTGTCCTCCTGCACAGTCCCCTGGGCCCTCAGAAAGGGTCAGGTCTACCCGGCACAGGGAGCCACCAAGCACTGGGACAGACTCACCACCCTCCTCTTCCTCCTATTTTTCCATTTTGCACTTTATTTTTACCCCGGTTCATCAGTCGCAGCTCGGAGCTGGTGCGAGGCAGGAGAGCTTGGACTAGGCAACTAGTCGGGTGCGCTTCTGGTGGGGACAGGGCGGCAGCCTTGTGTTTTGCCCTGATGTTTGTGGCATTGAGTGAAGAGAAAGGAACCTATTCAGGGAGCTTGTTTTTACTGTGTCTTGTAAGCAATATCTGGCAGATTTGTTAGATCTTGTATCCTGTGTCATGTGGGTTACGGAAATGACAGACTTTTTGTTTTCTAATGGACTATGTTCACTTTAATTGTCCTGTAATAACCAATGTGTCAGTCATGAGTTCAGTGTGTTTGTGTGATCACGTGTGATTAAGATGACTAGTGCTAATCAAATTCTGCAGTGACTTTTTGGTCCCTGTTTTTGTTGTTCTGCAGCTGGGTAGTTGACTTCAACTACCCAACTAATCAGTGCCCCAACCCACTGCTGTCGCCAACAGCAGCTTTTGAATCCTTCAAGGAGAATTACCTGAATAACAGGATGAAGATTGTCATAAGTATTGAAATACCTGAGGCCTGCGGTTACTTTTTTATGTGGGCATAAATATATAGAATAAGTTTGATTTAGGGAAAGGCTTAGTCTTTTTTTACTTGCAAAAATCTAACTTTAGGTTTTGCTCAGGCATCCTTTGAAATTTGCTGGAAGCATTAAGGCCTTGGAATAGGTTTGCTTTTAGAGGTGTTTTATTTTAAAAGCAAATCTGACCAATTTTTATTAGCAGAATACTGAGCTTCAAAATGGATTAAAAAAAGAGAGAGAATTTTTTATAGTGCAAAGAGAAAAATGTCCGTATTTTTATCATTATGAACTTCCTGTTGTACTTTGCCTTATAATGGTCTGTGTTGCCTTGGCCTCATCTCACCTATATTCTTAGTTGCAGGTTGCACTCAATGGGCTGAAGAGGTACTATATAGTTGAGCTAAAAATAAAATACTAAATATTGAGTCCATAGAAATGTGTATCCTTTAAATCTTTTTTTCCCCATATTTCTTGCCGTGTTACATGACATGGGCAGTGGCAAGAAATCAGTGCCCTAACAGAGGCAGAACTTGTTTAAAAGCTCTGTGCTTTTGCAAACAAATATTTTGGTCCTTTTCCATGCTGTTTTGCATGCGATGCTTGTGCAGTATCTAAGCTGTACCATGTGTGTTATTTGTAAACAGATTTTATAAAACTTGTCTGGAAATCTCCCGATCCATTAGATGATTTGGAGGGGCTTTGTGTCCAATTAGAACTTGTCTCCTTTGCAAGATAATTTCTCTGAAAACATTTAAAATTCACAAAAGAATATATGCAATTATATAGGCTTTGGGGTAATTATATGTATATTTTAGTTATTTGCTACATTTAATTATGCTTTGTTATGAACTGTTTACAGTGATTTTTGCTGTGGGAAATGGGGAAGGAAGGAGAAGAAAGAGGAAGGGCAAATGGAACTGAACGTAGAGTAAAACCAAGGGAAATATCATATTAAAGATCTCTGATGCATCTTTGCAGACTTTATGCAAATCCAGTGGGTATTTTGTGAAAGTGTTAATGAGTGTCACATCCTGATTACTGCAGATTTCTCCTCACATTACCAACCGTACCAAATCCAATTGAAACTGCTAAAATTAACGACTGAAGTCCACAACAGTCTGTCAGAAAAATGTGTGAAATTTGGTTTTAAAATATCTTACCCTAATTATTCTTGGAAGCTTTATATAGAGACGTTGGTTTAAAATATCCTTTATATGTCCCCGGGTGAATGATAAACCTCACATTGGTCCTCTTTAATCCTTCTCCAAGGGCCTCCTATTCCTGAAATGTTTTTTGCATCTTGCTGCCACTGGAACCATATAAATTAATTGTCCTGGCACCAGGTCTGCTCTTAGGAGCCTCCTTGTCTGCAAGCAGCTCTTAGTCGGCCCTTCTTGGCATGGCTGGGCAGGGACACTTGGTTTTTAAATGGGACTGAGAAAGACCTTGAAACTTGCGAAGAGAATTTTTGTGTAGAAACAGTGGTTGTGATGATTTTAATGTTAATTTGTATTCCCTTGTGATTGGGTTGTGGCATTTGTGTCATTGTGATATGTTAAATGACGGGAGTGTGTTAAAGGGATCTGAAGTAACAACTCCTAGAAGGATATTTAGCTCATCACAGGCATATGATGACCCTGAGGAATGTATTGTTGGGATATTTTGTAATTGTGGGATCAGCCATGAATATAAATATTTAAGAGAGAATAGATTGAGTTAGAAATAAGTTGTTATTAACTTAGACCAAATAGATATCAACTACTGCAGCTCCAAAACCAGATTCTTCCATGTACGTTTCCAAAACTGGAAAATGGTCTCTGCTAAGGGCCAGTATTTGACATGAAGGGCATCCGTTGCTCCTGGTGCTGGACAAGAGTATGAAAAGTCTCTCGCACAAAACTCAGTGGTTTCAAGCACGTGTGCCTCCAGGGCTTGCATGTGGTGTCCTGAGTGGTCTTGCACTTCCTCTCGCTCCTCCTTACAGGGTGGGCTTTCGTGATTGGGTCCCCATGTCATTACTCTCTTAGATAAATTGGGATTTATTGGGATGATCTGCAGTAGGACTTGGTGGTTGCAATGTAATGCAAGATTGCTAATCAAGGAGGTATTTTGAAACAGAAAACGTTTTCTAATATAGTATTAAGCAAAGAACTGTAATTTGTCTATAAATAATATGTAAAAGCAGCTGTTCAATTACCTTTGAAGGTAATGCAATGTAGCAATGGGTTAAAAGTCCCAATTGCAGTCTTACCTGGCAATCCTTGGCCATGCAGAAATGTATTTTGTCAGGAATATTTTAGCATTTCAAGCAAGTAGTGAATATGTATAAGCACACGAGGAATTATTTTGCCTCGAGACTTCTCAGAGACCTGTTCCTTCTTCATATTTGTAGATATATTATTATCATATGTTTCACATAGAGCACTGCAACAGTCTGAAGAAAAATAGTGATTGTTTTAAAATGAATGTCTCCGAGAGCTGGGTTCTTACGGTCGCTTTGGACTTGAGGGTAAATGAGCTCTCCGTTTTATCTTGACTCTGACCTGTCTTCATAAGCTGTGCTTCATTTAGGTCTTGGGATAAGTAGTTATTTTCTGAACATGACTTGCTAAGCAACAGTGCACAGTAATGACCGTCTTGTGGAATGTGTGTTTTGGTTGGTTTTGGTGTGGTGGGAGTGAATGTGAGATGAATTACGTTTGTGATTATTTTCACAGTATTTGCTTAACTTTTTTGCAACAAGACCTGAAGTATTGTATTTATTAGATCAGTACTGTTTGAGATGCTTCTAAACTGTATCCAAATAAAGTTCCTCAGTATTTTTACTGGTGGTGTGTGATTTCTCTTTTGTTTCTGAATAAGCTCAGATCTTTTTTCTGTATAGTTAACATTTTGCATATCATTCTTTATAAAGGTTTGCACAGTTTGTGCAAAACTGAAAACTTGCAAAATGTTATCTCCTTGCGAACTACTATAATTGTGTGTGTGTGTGTGTGTATGTATGTATATATAGCTGACACAATACTATTCCATTCACAAGATATTGGAAGCATCAATTTCAATGCAAGTCCTTGAAAAACAAAGCAAATTCAACTGTAACTAATAATACCAAGTGTGGCATTTCAGTTGGATGTAATCACATTTACAGTTTCTTTATAGGCATTACTTATGAACAAGGGGATATAGAAAAAAAAATCAAATATATTTAAAAACTTTACTTGAGAAAACACCTAGAAATTTATATCACTGATTCTTTTTATCATCCTTTTTGTAGGTCTCTCTCTAAGATGGCTTATTTTTGCGTCCCCTTGTTATTAGTGTCATTGTGAAGTCAGCAATATTATGCAGGATTAGGTCCCTGCAGAATATTTTAAATTCTGCATGATAGAGCGAAAATGTGCTTTTCTTCTGATAATTTTTAAAATGCTGATTTTTTAGGTTGTCTCCAAAAGATGGTATTTAACATCCATCTGCCATAAGGAATCCTCAGGGCTGGGTCTCCTTGAGCTCTACCTGCCCCATTGGGATGGGGACACAGGATTTATGTTGTGTTTCTGGCACACGTCGGTCATCGCCCTTAGATTCACACGCTGTAACCGTAATCCATTTAGGAATGTAACTGCAGCTTGTTTATCATAAATCGCGTGATTCTTTTCCTTCCGAATATGCTTCATTACGCTCACCTTCTGTAGTAGTGCTGCATCATTAGATGGCGTGTGGAAAGAAGTGGTTTCAGCAGCAATCTGTCAGGCAGGCAGAGCCCCCGTGTGTTTGATGCACAAATGCACTGGAGGCTAATGCACCTTTTGCTATCCTGCATAAAAGGTATTTTCCAATCTGTACAGTTGCAGGATTAGCTAATACTTCAGGTGCTACTCCTGGATTTTAGCAGTTTTAATTCTCTTTCTCTTTGTATTATTCAAACAAAAGTAATATTCAATGAGGTTTTGCAGAGCAAAGCCCCATACGAATGGTCCAGAGCTGAGAGAGGCAGGGAGGAATCACACTGTAGAGCATGGTGAAAATGGATGTATACATGTATGCCATGTTTTCTCAAGTCAGTCTATAGACTGAAGTCAGACTCTGCTGTTCTTGTTTTTAAGTTAGATACAGACGTTGAGGCTGTGGCTTTGATCGTGCAGTTATTACCCTCATGTGAACATGAACTCCTCAAAGAAGTTGGAGCAACTCTGTGAGTGATGCAGCTTGTTCTATGGCAGGGTGTTCTTTGCCAGTGCTCCCCCCCAGTATTTATTGCTAATGAGATAATTAATTAGTTTAAACTCTTTTTCATTAGTTGAGTAAAGAATTGCCGTCTCTGAAGAACAGCGCCGGGCAGCACGTGTAACATCTGCCAGCGTTGCTTGTCCTCTGATTAAATGACCATATGTGCTGCAATGCCTAGAAACAACAGGGCAGAGAACGGGGAGGGTTGTGTGAGCCTGAGCTGTGAACGACCTTGCTCTGGACACCGTATTTCTGTAAGCCTCGAAGACGGCGGCGGTGATTGCTGCGGCTCCCGTTTTAATGTAATTCTGAGCCTAGTAGCGAGACTGGGCAGCGATCGAAATCAGACTTAAATAACAGAGCTATAAGTCAAGGCGAAATCTGTTGCGAGTTGAAAATGGTATGAGATTGTTTTTAAAGAAGGATATCAATGTGTTTCAGGACATCCATGTTTAGAAATAGAAGGTAAGTTAATTGCTGATTTCTGATATTTCAGTATTTTTTCTCATGCCCATCACTTAGTTTTTCTTCATTCTCAAAGCAGCGCATGGTCATCAATGGTCATGGTTCCTCCTGGGGAGTTGGAGGTAGCAGACAGGCCCTGCAAATGCTTTTTTCCAATTTTACAGGTGGCAGAACTGAGGAGAGGAGTAATTTTGTCAAGGCCGCACGGTCGGGCAGTGTGAGCTCTGACTTGTTTTGGCTTTTAGCCCGGTGTCCAGGCCGGCCCTTGTACTGTTCTGCTTCTTAAATTACACACATCTGCATTGCAAAGTGCTTTTAAATATAGGGATTGCCCTATTTGTCCCATAGTCCATCAAGACAGACCTGTCTTTACCCTACAGGTAACAAGGGGAGCATGCCTGCAATAACAACTTAGAAACTGGGAAACTATATGAAATCAGAATCTGATTTTGATTTTTTTTTTCCATTTTTGTAGACTAAAAATTAACTTTTCATCTGCTTTTATGGCCATAGATTCTTTGGATATGCAAAAAGGAATGATTAATAGAAATCAGTTATTCTATTGGAGATCAGTTTGTTGCTGCTACTCACCTTGTGGCATGCAGAGCAATGAGACCTACAAGATATTTTATTGACCCCTTATTTCTGAGCAACACCACGGGCAGCGTGGAAATGCCCCGTACAGAGCTGGAGAAGTCTTGTAGCAGCATCCTAAGACTTTTACCATTACAGTACGAGCAGTGGTTCTCACTGTGCGTTTTACCAGACGCAGGCGAGTGCTATTTTAGAAATGGCTGTTTCTTCACGCTGTAATTGTAGCTCTGTAGATCAGCAGCAGTAACCACGTTGGGTCACAGGAGCGGTACCCGCTTTGGGTCGCTGTCGCTGTC